>SNQJ01S0071932.1:60882-72164 GCA_010110895.2 Picea sitchensis | reverse complement strand
ATATATATATATATATATATATATATATATATATATATATATATATATATATCCATTCCTCCTTGAGAATAACAATTTATTCAACAGAGTTATGAGCTCGGAACTTGTTCATATGCTCATGTCACTTCACCTCTTTTCCAATAGCTACTTGATAAATCCCATTAAGAAAATAGTGTACCATTAGATACAGTTAGCGAGGGTGAGGGATTCCAATTCTCTGGTTTACTATCCATATAAGGTTTCCAAAGGGTGCACTTTAATGCCATCATCAATCCCTCGGTGATTTTGTACTCTTAACATCCTACCTCCTTTATCAAAACTAGCAACATTCCAAGGACTTCTTTTACTTATGCTTAAATGGGGAAATCAATAACATGTCGCTTTCATTATGAACCGACCTTAACAATTCTCCATCTATCCTCCAAGAATGATGAATCATTCATACATGGATTATTATTTTATATAAGAAGTAATCTTAATTTCCAGAGCTCTATCAACTATAGTTATACAGAACATTACAACAATCCAACTCATTCATTCTCTATACTCCTGCAACCCTATATCATGATTCTTCTCTTTCTACCATTCACATTCAAATGTTTATCGTCAATGTATGTCATCCTATTCAAAATCCTATAGGAGTATTTCTAATTCCAACAAGGAAATGGAATAACTCTTTTTCTATTAGTATGCCCTAGCATGATCAAATTTTATGTTGAATTTATTAAGGCCAAAGCCATGATTTTCTATTTTTATGAATTTTGAAAACAACATTAAATATGCAATCCTTCTTTTAAGAAGTTTGTGAAACTGATAATTAATCATTTAAATGTAGAAAACATTTTTTCCAACAATCCCATCTTGGCTATGACAACCAAACCTTATGGCTTCCATCTGTCCCATGTAGGCCTAGCGTTTGAACTCTGATATGATACCATTTTGTAACATACCCAACCCCCTAAACTCTCTTAGGCTGGTGGGATATACAAATTTATTCTTTTCTCTTCTCAAACCAGCTTTCTTAATCACCCCTCTAAATCCAATTCTAGCCTTGTAATTGATTTCTTCTCATCGAGGGATTTCCAACGACTGTAACCATGCTTAAAATCGAGTTCAAAATCAAACGTTATGGCCTTTTTAAGTTCTCAAGCATTCTTCTTCCTACCTGTACGTGGCACCTATGTGGATCCACATCACCCATACCATCCCACATGGCACAACCTGGCATTGATTGGTCGAGACACATATTCCTATGACGTGGCATGTATCAGTCCCAAAGCTGGCTGGCATACCTTTTATGTCAACATGCGAAACTTAGAGGTAGATCCATGCCCAAATGGGCACTGGAATCCTGAGTATCCCCAATGGATAACACCATTTATAGATTTCGATTGTTGGTTATATAGTTATCCAGTCCCAGAACCATACCCCAACCGAGAACCACCCCCACTGGAACCTAAATCCATGGGACACATCACTCCACTTGGTACTTCACGCCATCAGGAACTAGGCACCAGGTCCTTGGGTAATCCATAATCCTCCATCCTAATGCACCTGATATGGTGGTCAATATGGAACCATGGACATGTGGACCTGATGTGGCATGCCACCTAGTATGTCACCCCACAACTTGATCAAACACCATGTTGATGTGGAACAATGACATGGATCAACACGTGTCATGACATGTGGTAGGATACATGTTACAACACATGGATTCTAATGTCATCACATCCTCCGACCTCATACAAAATTCATTGCTGGAAATTTTGACCATCCAAGACACATGGCACATTATCCTTCACAACATGTGAACTGACATGGTACTACACTTCATCATAGGGAATAAGGATCCTATCCACTTAGGTGTTGTGATTTGTTCATTTCTTATTGGCTAAACTTGATGATACCAAGCTCGATTATGTTATACCAATGTCATCGACACATGCCCCATACTTCCTCTCATTCATACACTTGCAAATGGAAAAGGGACAGAACCCTTCCTGGAACCATGTCCAACCAGGCACTAATAAATCAGGGAAATAACAAAATGGAATGAGCCTTGGGAGCTCTTGTGGCCCTAAGGTTTGGTTGCTCTAGGAAATAAAATCCCTCTTGAGATTATTAAGAAATTAATGGCTGAGATTTCTCATCCCTCAGATCCAACGAATAAGATTCAAGTAACCAAACCAAAGGATTATGCCTGATAGGTCCCCACACTCGACTCACAAAAATATGATATCGACAAGTTTCATACTCTGTGCATTATGAACTCCATGATGGAAGGATATGTCATAATGATTTAATCCTTTCTCTCTTATGTTTACAAGATTAAAAAGGGGCAAATTTGCATTGGAACTCGGCCCCACCGAAACTAGGATTACAAGGCTATGTTAACTAGAGGATCTGGGCCTCTAGTTCTCTGATGACCTGGTTAACTAGGGATCTACCCATGGTTCCAAATATTTGTTGATGAACGGATGGTGTAGGTTTATCCTCCCCTCCGATCCAAAGACTATCTAATCAATTTAGTTTACAGAGGGGTTTGAACAAGATTAAGGTTTATCCTCGATGACAAAACCATATCCAACCAAGATCTAGTGGTTCTTTTGAGGTCCAGTTACATTACCTAGCCCAAATGCTCAATCCTTCTATGGACAATCAAGATCATTTTACCACCTTAGATAAACAACTATTGATTCACTACGGTTTTAAAAGGGGTTCTTTGGGTTTCTTCTCTCAATCTCCAGTTTTACACTTGAGATAAGAGGGATTGTATTGTAAATTCAAGCATAAGATGACAAACCTTGACTCTAGGGAATAATTGATACTTCCCCATGAGCATAAAAATCAACCCACTTTTAAATATTTTGGGCATTTTCACTAAATTCAGGTTTTATAGAGGACAAGGAATCACAAGAGAAATTTAAAAAACACAAGGGAAAAATCCCATGCACTCCCTACTTATTTTTCTGAGTTCAAATATCTCTATCTAGGATTTCTTTAGAACTTGTTCTCATAGGTTAATATAAATAGGAAATTAAATCATAGAAAAATAAGTTATGAATTACATATCCAGACAAATCTCTTCATTTATCTTTCATCACAAGAGACAATAAATTGTAAGTAAATACAATGCATGTAGATTTCACAAGTTAGGTACTCATGTCATCTCTCTCAAATTTACTCATAGACCATGTAGTTTCATAGCTTACACAAGCATGCCATGTTTATATATTTTACAACATAACAAAGAGTACAGAAGAGATTTATCTGTTTTATAGATTGTTTACCAAGCCAATTGACTGTGGGTGAAAGGTTTTCTCACCCAATCATATTCTCTCTCCATTCCAACCACCCTCATGCCAAGCCATTGTACCACCAGAGAAATTTCTTAGGATCTCAGAACAATTAACAAGGTGAAGGCCATCCTCCTTCACCCAACCACTAGCTGAGAATTTCTTTATACCCACCATGCCCAGGGCCTCCATGAGGTTTCTTAGGTACCCTCCTAGCATCAAGATTGTGGCCCTCTCAGCTTAGGTTTGGTTTTGGATTCTCATATCATCCATGAAAAAATCATCTTTCTCTGATTCTCGTATGTCTTCTCTTGCACGAGCTCTCCTTATGTTGAAAAAAATCCTCTTCCCTGTCTCCTCACCCATGCGCCCATCATCCCCATCTAAACTTTTCTCCAGTACATTTCCATGCAGTTGGACGATTCATGTTTTTCCATGGATGTTCAAGTCCATTCCTCTCGTGAATTTACGTGGAAGTTCCTTTTCAAATTCCCAAATATCCTTCATAAATATTTTTCTTTATCTTTAAGCTAGAGGGAGATACATTTTATTTCCCCCAAATTAATTTAACAAGGTGGCTTGGGATCCCTTGACATAATGAATCCCTCTCTCTTTTCTCTAGTGGTATCATGGCTAGTACTTTAAGGATTCACCCTTCAATCATTTGTTTGGATTCTATGTTACACAATAATACATTTATCTCATTTACAAGCCATAGCATGGAAATATTATCTCCATGTTGAGGCAACCATTATTAATCATAATCAGTTACAATTAATCTAGGGGTTAAAAAACTGGGGTGTTACAGTATCGACAAACATTCTCTATCTTCGCTGATGCATAGTACTTGTCAGTGCAAATTTCCTATTCTCCCTCCCATACATCGGAGGAATATGTCCACCCCTCACCGACAATGGACATATAGGAAATGAACTTTCTTTTCTTGCTGACATAGACTGTATCGAAGAGACACTCACATATTGAATCCTCTCCTAATTTCTCCCAACTCGGATCCTTTTCGATGTGCCCATTAGTGAAGTTATTTTTTTATTTTCAACATTTAAAGCATTATGTGCCTGACTAGATGGCTAGTATTGATTTCCTACTAATTTTTAATTTATGTCATGTTGCAGTTATGATTAAGTATGATAATATCTTGGCAAGCTTATTGTGTCACTAGCAACTTTCATTACACTTATCATATACCCACGTATTTTTTTTGAATTTGGATTCTATGACTAATCTTGACCGTGAAATCACATTTTATTATTATAGAGTCGGGAAGACATAGGTTGGATTTGAATTATATCTAGGAAAAGAATTGGTTCTCCCAGCACATACTCAATATTAGGTGCTCCAAATGTCAGTTGGATTTTTTCATGAGATAATATGTCTTGACCATAATGGGTAACCTCAGTTCCAATGGATATATTAAGAGCCTGTATAACAAATATTTCATAGGAATTGACAGAACTGAATTCTGGTGGAGCAATAGAAAGAACATGGCTCTGGATTTTATTAAAAATGTCACTGACAGAATCAAAATATGAGGCCCAGAAGTTCTAGAATGATTTCCAAGGATTTCCCACCAAGCCAGCCTCATTAACCATGAAATTGGTGATATTATTGTATGAAGTGTAAAGTTATCTTATTCGAAACCTCTTCCTATGCTCTTTACGTCATAAACAATGACACCTCAATCAAACATCGTATGAGAAAGTTAGAGACTTTTGAACTCATGCTATTGTTGTGCTAGAAACAACACCTTCCCTTTATTTCTTGACTTCATCTCCAAATTCATTCAATGGGAGCCAAGAAATAGGGAACCCTTCTTATCTTTCTCACTTCTTTCCATTAAAAACACTTACAAAATTTTTAAAGCTTCAAGCTCTAAATTATTTCTTTTCCTTGTTAAAAATTCATCATTTGAAGACGTCCTTCACTCTTCAATACATACAGTGTCGAAGAAGAATGTCTCTACATTATCTCCGATGCATGAAAGTTTCCCAACACTTAATTTTTTAAAAATTCTTTCTTCCCTTTGGACATAGCAGAGGAAAATCTTCTTTTTTTCTACGATAAAGTGAAGGAAAATATATTTTTTTTCTCTGACAAAGAGAAGGAAAATCTTATTTTTCCCTTTGAAAAATAAGAAAGCCTCCAACCTCCGACAAAGAAGAAAAAATCTGACCTATGAAAAAGAATAAATCCTCTAAACCCCAATAAATAAAAAAGATGGCTTCAACCTCTAATAACAAAAAAATGGCTCCAACCTTCGATAAAACTAAAATGCTCTAACCTCTGACAAAGAAAAAATACTCCAACCTCTGACACTGTGGTGGGTCTCATAAACATTGCTTTCATTTTTTTGCCATAAATTTTGACTCTGAGCTCCATTTCACACACTCATTATACTGTTAGAAAGTTATTTCTGATATATACAACTTCCATTTATAAGTCTCAGAATACTCCCCACCATTTGACCCATATTTTTCAAGTTTTCATATTGGCATGTTGTCATCAACCCAATAAACAGATAACACAACATTTCAGTGGGGATATCTAGGAAATCATCATCTAAGAACCATAGACCAAACTCAAGGAAGTATATTTGAATGAATCACTCAATTTCTATTTGATTTATTCAAGTTTAAATACCTTTTAAAGTTATATTTGGAAGTTTTATGTATGGGAAACTCATGCATTTGGTGTTGAATGGAACTCGGGTACTAGTTGGAGGAAGATCATACTCACATATGTTATACATCAGGACAAGAGGATCCACTAGTACATAGAAACGTATTTGCGAAATTAATATTCATAAAAGCAGGTGGTTGATATATCAACACATGAGAAGCTAACAACAAAAGGAAATCAAGCCCAAATGGTAGAACAAGAATTCTAGATCCCCTAGTGGATGAATCTCAAACATCAAGGAAAAGATACCCATAGTGTGAAAACTATTGACCATATTGTATGAGGTGAAATGGGGCCAAAACCCATGATGGACACTCACACTAAAAGATGATTTTTAAATGTAAATGTATATAATGTATTCTATATTAATTATGAAAATTTTTGTTGTCATTATTCCCTCATCATTCGCTAGAGAGTAAGGAAAAAGTTTTACAAATGGAAGGTCAACAGTCAGGAAGGAGGAAGGCCAACAATCAAGGTGAATTTCAATAAATAGGGGGATTGTACTCAAATTCATGGGGATATTTTGGCTCTTGGAAATTTCACGTGCTATAGATAAAAAATTTAATGAGGAGAAGCATGTTTGTCCAAACTATTTTCATGAGAGCTCTGATTCTTGTGTCACATGTGTTGTGGAATTTTCTGCTACGTTTAGCTCAACACTTGGGTTGTGTAAGAATATATCTTGTACTATAGACTATTATTATGTGTGTTTGTTGCATTATTTTTTTTTTTCTTCAACGGATATTTCTCTGATTGTGTGGGCATAATACTGTAAATGATTGTTTAAATGATAGACTATTATGGGTTTGCAGTTATTTATTCATATTCTTTTCTCTACTTTGTGTGAACTATTTCTTGTGCCATTGATAGGAGCATGTCTAGTTCTATGTTTTATTTTTGGTTACCTTAGTTTCATATGGATGCATGCATTTGCATATTAGGTCATTTTTATTTCATTCCTTAGTTTAGGAACCATCATTTCTAGACTGGGCTGCAACTAGTAAACCCCAAACCATAAATGGTTGTCGGGCCATAATACAGATGGGTTTCCTATTCCAAATGGTGTGAGGTCTAATTAAGATTTATCACCAGGGGTAACCCATGCTATTGATAAAGGTCACACATGCCGCGTCAATAAAATTGGTGCTAGAAAGAGGTCATGATGGAAATCTTGCCGATGTGGAGTTATTTCAAAAAATTGTTTTAATCTTCCCATGGCTACTCTCCATATCTCTGTATGGGATAACCCTTTGATTCTTCTAAGACCCTTGGTGGGCTCTCAGTCAAGATAGTTAATCCATTATCAAACTTGAATATTGGTGATGAAGGGATTATCTCCGCATTCATGTGCTTTAATCAGTTTAACATTGCATGCCATTATCTTAAAATTTTCTGGGACAACAAAATATGTCGATTATTTATCCTCACATTAGAAGGATGGATTAAATATTGGTTTAGGAAATTACCAGTGAAATATATAAATAGTTGGAGACGATTAATTGAAGTCTTTATCACTTCTCATGTAGATTATGATTATGATGAACTCTTTAATGAACTTGAAGAAATTTGTAGGATCAAAAACAAACCCGTGGATGATTTCTTTCAAAGAGTCATGCAGATTTGTAACATATTTATTGAAAGTGACAAACCCTCAAACCAGGAAATATTTGATTGGGTTTCATATCTGGTCTCCATTCCTAAGGGGGACAATATGGATAATCAAAAGATATTTATTTTGCAAGATTCATATCTCCACAATGAATATTCAATCAACTCCCATCCTAGAGAAATATTTTCAAATATAAAGAACATACAATCTTACACTCAAACATCTAATACTCTTCAATATGATTTCAAAAAGAAATTTGAGGGAAATGTTTCAAAAGATGATGTCAAATATGTATTTAATGAAGAATCAACTCACAAAATTGTTGTATATTTGACTGATAATTTAACACTATGGAGCATAATGACTATATCCTTCAAGGGAAATCATGACTTGGAAATTGAAAATGAATAATACACTATCTCTAATCAACACTTTGTCACACCAAGAAGGGAATTTATATCAAAACCTCAAAACCCATTAGATACAGAGTGGGAACAAACCAATGATATTCATTTAGAAATCACATCCATTGTTTATCTTGAATATCAAGAGAGTTATGCATATGTTTAGGTCTGTAACAATTCCCCTACTGAGAAAATCCAATCATTTTCAAAATTTGATGATCTATATTCTATTTATACAAATCTGTTTGATAATGATCTCTCATGCGAGAATTCACCAACTTAACATGCAATAAAAAAATTTCATTTTTCTCACAATGAAATATTGAATGATGAATGAGAATAGAATAATTTCCAAGATTTGATTGATCAAGGACCCGTGCACAATGACATTCCATCTAGGGTGCACAATGCTGAAAATCCTTTGCAATTTAAATTTCTGGAACATGTTGAAACAGAACTTGATAATGATAACCTTGTTTTCAATGACTATTTTTAAATTCCAGAATTAAATGTGAGTATCAATGCATCATCCAATGATAGTGTACAATATGGAATTTCTAATCTCAATGCACAAATGTTAATAAAAAAAGAGACAAAGGATGAAGAGTACAAAGAATTTTTAGACCCCTATGGGAAAATAACATCAATTAGACAACCCATCACCATCCAAGACACATGATACATCAAGTTGATCCAAGAAACAATGTCACCCAGATCTATTTCAGAATCCCAAGTTAATCTTCAGGGGAAGATGATTACTCATCCTTGGATTCTATCTCAATACTCCATCACTCCTCACATAACTTTGATGTTGTTATAGGAGAGATATTGGAATCATCCTTTGCTCAAAGTTTCCCTCAAAATAGAAGGAAAAATTATCCCTCTCAGCATGTGGATCAAGTAAAGTGTGGGCCTGGGGAGACTTGCTTGGATAATGAGGCACCTCAGTTTCTACTGGTGGTTATATTAGGTTCTCATTATATTGTTTTTATCTCTAGAACAAATGATACAATCAATATTAAGACTCTCCCACTAGGAACACTTCATGAAAATTTCATACAAGGTTATCATTAAGTATGCCACTCATTTTTGAATTCCTTCCAAACATTCTATGGTGGTCATTGTAAATTTTATGATGGAATTGAAGCTTGGTGAATGGATCCTACATGTATAAATATCCCATGAATAATAACCCTGCCAACGTTTACATGCTAGATAGAGGCTTACTTGATTCAATTCTTCCTATTTTTAGTCTCTTACTAGTCCAATCTCTGCTATTAGCTTTTTATGAACATGTGGTTGCAGGTTTGGAGTTGCTTGAATGGCTACATTGGAACTATTTTTTCACATAGTCATTTTTTAGCCAGTGTAGGATAGAGTAGCATAGTTCTTTTTACCTCCTTGTATGCTTGTGTAGTATAGATTTTTACTTCGATTTATTCTTGTGTAGATTAGTTTTTGGCTTATTTTGGTTTCTTGTATAAAATCCACCAACTATTAATAGTTTATGATTGTGATTTAGGATGGTTTATGTTACTCTTAGTTTCTTTTGCATAAGAGCTTTTGTATTTTCATTAATGCATTTCATTTTGTTGTTTAACTTAAATCTTGTATTAACTATGATTTACATTCATCTTCATGAGAGAATCATGTGCATAATCCTTTGAGAAGATTCAAATGGAAGATTCATTTACTTCAGTAGAATTCACTTTAACATGAAAAACCAGATAGCATAAGCAAGAAGAGCATGATCCTGAGCTGTTGAGCAAATGTTTGTTGTAGAAGACTTTATTTTTTAAGAATTTGGAAATGAAAAACTCATGAGTTTACAAATGAATAACTTCCCCTCACAACACTAGATGGATTCCCCTTCATATTTCTTGACACCAAATCAGAGGAGAACACTTAAGGTACCAATTATCTGAGTTATTGGTACATTATCAACAAAATAAAGTGTCCAGTGTGTATGCTCATTTATTTACCTCCATTAGACTATCCTGAGAACCATAATACATATTTCTCATCTTTTTACATGAAAATATTAGCTTTTCATTTCCTTTTTCCTCTTGGTAAACCTTATTCATTGAATAATCAAAAGTTTGACTTGATTTCCTAATGGATAATACATTGGTCTACAAATATTTCAAATTATGAAGAATGTTGAGAAGGCTCATCAAGGATACTCTTCCAAAACTCAATCAAGAGCGCAAATAAGGAACTATATAGCAAGATACCCTTTCATTTTCATGAGTGTCACCTCTTGGTATACTCATGGGAATTCCAAAAGGAAAAGGGTTTTAAGAAGCCTTGTCTTTCCATTTCCCTTTGTCTAGCATCAATACTTATCTTGGTTTCAAATATTGAACCCATTCAAATCCTACCGTACATGATCTATAATCCGATTTCAAAGAGATAATAATTGAAGGAGTGCTAACAACAACTCTTTGATGAGCATACTCAAGAGGGAAAGAGATTTCATATTCAAGAAAAATAATCTCTTACAAATGGCCCATGGTTCGAATCCTCTAAAATATTGTTCAACAAGAAATTGTCCTCAAAATGCACTACTTCATGGAAAAAAGGGAACTTCCACTCAATAGATGAATATTAAAGGTAGTTGACTCCACCTTTCATTAGGATCTTGGAAACAGGAAATCAATAAGATTTATAATTTGACTTAATGAGTCTCAATAGGTATAGTTCCTCATTTCTTCAAAGCATTATATTTTGTCTTAGTGTTCCATGCCAGACCGAATACATGCTTTTTATGTTATGATATCTCCATGGACATGTTTTTCTAGGAGGAAATTATGTTATTCAACATTGCTTTTAGTTATATTTTCTAATTGGCTAAGCATTTTTGTTTGAAAATTGATAATAAAGCAATTGACATAATTGGTTGCTAGTTTATCGATGGTATTTTTTTTTTTCCTATATGAAGACCTCAATCATTGAAGTTTTTGGTCACCTAAAGAGAAGGACATGGCTCGTTGGAAAAAAATAGCTTCAAAAAATTTGACATGATCTGTTGATTAAGGTTGGTTGTTATTGATGTCAACCCTTGAAGAAAGACCCGTAGCACAAAGGTTTGGGTAATGGACCCAATAGTGTTTGATTTAAATATGAATCATTATTTTTTTGTCATGGTTGATAAGAAGTAAATATGGATGAACTCCAAAGTGGCCCCCTTCTGGTGAAAGCCTTCATGGGAAGACGCTTTGTGGAGTAAGAGAACCCATGCTTAATTGTGGAATAATGAGATGAAGGAAA
>SNQJ01S0071932.1:50131-60872 GCA_010110895.2 Picea sitchensis | reverse complement strand
GTGATTGTTTATTTATTACTGCTCATTATTGGATAATAATTCTACATTGATATAACATTTGAAGAAAAATGATTATAATTACGTTATTACTGATTCACCCCCCCTCTCAGTAATCTAACATGATCATGAGACATGTCACTTGGGAACTTTATTTTTGAATCTGTTTTTGGGATTGTATTGTTAAATTCTCTACACGTGATTGTTTTGAACCTTTACATTTATAAAAATTTTAGGATAAAATAAATTTATGTATTGAATGGTTTTTCCATGTAGGTACATGTTCCAAGTTGATATCATACACCTAATTTGAAGTAGTTAATAGATGAGCATTCCATGATGCAGAATAAGTTTTAGAATTGGAAGAAGTAGAGAGTGAGTGAATGTCCTACATGCCTAGAGCAAGGTCACTAAAGAAGAAAAAACACAAGATATTTCGAGTCCTTAATTCTTGAAGTAAAATGCTATGAAGATGAGATGACATGATTCAAGAAATAAAATATGTGCAATGTAGTTCTCTACCAGCCTAGCATCAAATACCATTCAGACAAAATACTACGTGTATAGTCTTTCACAAGGTTTATTCTTTTCAATAGGATGCAAAACTACTTCTTGTGTTAGGATGTAGGAACATTTTAAACAATCTTTCAATGTTGACATTCATAATTTCTCTTTCAATATATTCTTTCTTGCTAATTGTAATACCCCAAGGTCGAGCCCCTACTTAATTGTAATTATGTTTATAAGTTAGTGAGCCAAGTGTTTATAAGATGGAGGATTATCTATTTATTAGGCCGGAGAGCCAAGATGATGAAGGTCGGGGAGTATGATTTTTGTATATGTAAATACTCATATCATTAATATAAAAAATTGTTTCATGTAGACCGATAATGAAGAAAGAGTTATGGTGGACTAAGATCCACTGGGAAGGGAAAGGGAAGGGGACTAAGAGGATATGAAAAGGGATAATATTGTGGGCATATCTCTAAGGGAATATTATAATATATTCGTAAAAGAATAAGGTTTGGGAAATGACTCATGTTATCCTAAGTTCCTTTGCAGAAAGGAACAAACTCCAAGTGGGAAGGAACGAGCTCCCAAGAGAGCCACATGTCAATCTTGTCACATGCAGTTTTAGGTGGGAAATCAGTTCATTCTTGGGGTTCGTTCAACCATTCTTTCCATGCTTCCCACACACTCATGAACTCACACATTGATCCATCATATTCATCATAGACCTTTGCAGCATTCATGCAAGATGGGAAACCTACAATCTCTGTGAAGCTAACTAGTTTAATCCTGTGAAGCATAGCACAACTACAAAGTTCATGAGCCATATCTCACCCTAGCCATTTTGTTTTTGCTACCTGCACTTTTCTCTGGACTAGTGTGGCTTGTTTTCATTACTAGAGCCATATCCAATTTTGTTGTTGTTACTACTCTGACTAGATTGGCTTGGGAGCTGGATTGAAGAAGCAAGTTGTCGAGCCTATGAGCAACTCTCTCCAGGTGAGAGAGGTTGTTGGGGAAGTTAATTTCCCAGAGGGAACCTTATGGAACTTGTAGTGCTATGAGACTTCCTATATGGCATGTTGCTAAAGCCTTGGAAGGGGAGTGGGGTAGTCAAAGTACTATCGAGCAGAGAAGGGGCACACTCCCTAGGGTGGGACATGCATGTTGGGAATGAGGGACCATAAGTTGTGGATGTGAGTGGACTTCTAGAGACAAAATCCTTCCTATAAAATTTGTAACCTTATTCTAGACCGGGATTCCCTTTACCCTGGTGAAATTTAGTCCCAACTCCGGGGTGACCCACTAATCATATCTTGGAGAAATGTGGTCTAAGGCTGGGAGGTTCGTGGAAGGTCTGCACGCAGTTTGTGGTGTTGGTTGTGGAGCCTGATTATCTTCCTGATTTAGAGGTATTTGTGTTCAATCATTTTTATACCCCATGAGGACTTTACACCCTAGAAGAATGTACATTCCTCCACATAGGGGAGTGCAGAGGGGATTTCCCCTCCTGCGGTGTTCAGGGGAGCTATCCCCCCGACTGGGGGGTCCAGGGGAAAGAGGGCCCCCGACGGGCGTTCAGGGGACAATGTTCCATGATGGGGATTTGCACAAAAGAAAGGTATATATTTTGATGAAATATTTTATCCTGTTGTTAAAATGACTTCAATTAGGACTATTTTAAGTCTTGTGGAAGTAGAATATTTTCATCTTGAACAGTTAGATGTAAAAACAACTTTTCTCCATGGAGATTTCTAGGAAGAGATTTATATGCAGTAGCTACATGGGTATGAGGTCAAAGGGAAGGAGAATTTGGAATGAATATTGAAGAAGAACTTGTATGGCCTAAAGAAAGATCTAAGGAAGTGGTATTTGAAGTTTGATAGGTTTATGACATAACACAACTATAATAGATGTCATTCTGATCACTTTGTTTATTTTAAAAATCTAGAAAATGGAAGCTATATTATCTTGATATTGTATGTAGATTTCATGCTTGTTGTAGGGTATAATATGTAGGATATAAATGTGCTCAAGAATAAATTAGCTAATTCATTTGCAATGAAGGATTTGGTTGCCACAAAGAAAATACTTGGTATGAGAATAACAAGAGATAGGAAAAATCACAAATTGACATTGTCTCGGGGTGAGTACATAGAGAAGGTGTTGGAGAGGTTTAGAAAGAAGAATGCAAAACCAGTTAGTACACCTTTGGCCAGCCATTTCAAATTAACTAAGGAAATGTGTCCCAAGACACAGGAAGAGATAAGATACATGTCCAGGGTCCCTTATTCATTAGCAATTGGTAGCTTGATGTATGTGATGGTTTGCATAAGACCAGATATTGCACATGCAGTGGGAGTTGTGAGTAGGTATATGAACAATCCAGGTAAAGAACATTGGGAGGAAGTAAAGTGGATTCTTATGTATTTGAGAGGTACTGCTACTAATGCATTATGGTTTGGAGGTTCATAAGCTATTCTATAGGGATATGTTGATTTAGATATTGCAGGTGATAAAGATAACAGGAGGAGCACCACGAGGTATGTTTTTACTATAGGTGGAACAACAGTAAGTTGGATTTCGAAATTGAAAAAGGTTGTTGCACTTTTACCAACAGAAGCAGAGTATGTTGTTGCTACAAAGGCTAGTAAAGAAATGATTTGGTTATAGAGGTTTATGGAAGAATTGGGAAAGAAACATGATAATAAAAAGTTGTACTGTGACAATGAGAGTTCCATTCATCTTGCAAAGAAATCATCCTTCCATTCGAAGACTAAGAATATACAACTTAGGTACCATTTCATACGATCCGTCTTGGAACATGGACATTTGAAGTTGGAAAGGATACACACTATGTAGAATCATGCATACATGTTAACAAAGGGAGTAACCAGTGAGATAATGAGTTCCTGCTCAGTTTCAGTTGGTCTTCAAGCATGAAGGTGAAGATGAGAAATTTTCCAGGTCCAAGAAGGGTCATAGTTCAGTAGATACAACAATGATGGAGTTGTTGAGATCAGTCTCTAAGTGGGAGATTGTTGGTTATGGAGCCTGATTATGTTCATGATTCAGAGGTCTTTGTTTTTAGTCATGTTTATACCCCATCAATAATTTACACCTCGAAATAATGTACACTCCTCCATGCAGGGGAGTGCAGGGGAGGATTTCCCCTCCTACGGGGTTTGGGGGGGCTATCCCCCTGGTTGTGGGTCTGGGGGAAAGTGAGCCCCTGAAGGAAAAATTTCCTTGTAAATGTAAACTGTAATTTCATAGTAAATTTGGACCGTTCACTATAATGTCTCATATCTTACGGTAGAAGTTATGTTATGTTTTTTTTCCCTAGAAGGAAACCCTCTTTTATGAGGGAAATGTATTGCGTCTATGTGTCATTGTGATTATTTTATTCTAAGTGAGGAGACTATGAGAGAAAGAAGAGGAAGTTACAATGGGTGTGTTGTAGGTTTTATCCCTTCATTTGTTGGATAATAATAAAGGAAGGACCTGGAAATTTATCTGGTGGACGTAGCCCACACTGGGTGAACCACATATATATGTGTGTCTATTGTATTATGTGTCTTCTACATTTTATTTCCACATTTGTTTTATATTATTTCTCCGTGATCCTTTTTTATAACAACTGTTATCAGAGAGAAATGTAACTCACATGAAAAGAGGGTTCCTGGTTCGAGTGGGAGTAATGACGAAAGATGGAAAGTTTAAGGTCGAGAAATTTAATGGCCAAAACTACCAGTTATGGAAGATGCAAATGGAAGATTATTTGTATCATAAGAATATATTCCTACCATTGGGTGGAATAACAAAGAATTCGACGAACATGAAGGATGAAGAATGGGAGTTTCTTGAAAGAAATACAGTAGGAACGATACAGCTGAGCCTGGCAGCGTCAGTGGATTTCAATATTTCGAAAGAAAAGACAACAAAGGAGTTGATGGATGCATTGGCTAAACTGTATGAAAAAAACTCGGCGTCCAAAAAGGTATTTCTAATGAAGATATCATTTAATATGAAGATGTTAGAAGGGGGGTTTGTTGTAGATCATTTAATTGAATTTAATACGGTTACTAATCAACTAAGTTCTGTAAAAGTGGAGTTTGATGATGAGATCAGGGATCTTTTGGAAGGTCACCAAAGGATCATCGGTGATAGAAAAAGGAGAGAAGGTAGGTACATTTTATTTATGTATTGGTAATACTGACTCTTCTATCTCTTTAGCTTCCACAGGAGTGGATACAACAATGTGGCATCATAGGCTTGGACACAAGAGTGAGGAGGGGATGTAGATACTTCAAAAAAGAAATTTGTTGCCATATCTTAAACAAATTTATTTGGATTTCTGTGAGCATTTTGTTTATGGAAAACATAAGAGATTCATATTTCTCAGAGTCAAAAAAGAAAAGAAGAGTGAAAGTTAGAGCTTGTGCATACAGATGTATGGGGATCATCTCAGGTGTCATATATTGGTGTCTCTCATTATTATGTTACTTTTATTGATGATGCAACTAGAAAAACTTGGGTTTATTGCATTAAAAAAAAATATGATTTTTTTTATACTTTTAATAAATGGAAAACTTTGGTTGAGAATGAGACATGAGGATATCAATTTCAGGAGGATATATTCCAGCTTGTGTTCTGAGAAAACGGTGAGGAATCTCGCCAAACGGTTGAAAACCCACTTGTAAAATGGGTCGATTTACTTCTCTAAAGACTTGTTTCCTCAAAAACTTGATATTTTTTAAGAAATCATTGTTGAAAGGTATGACCATGGATTTAGCTCGCCGAAACTCCAATTTTCCTTATTCTTTGGCTTGTTTGGATTGCTCCAAGAAGAGTAGCTCTAATACCATGTCATTGTTTCATGAAAACCTACACAAGAGATCCATCTAAAGCATACACAAACAAATCTTGTCAAGAAAAGGAAGAGAGATACACAATGAAGAATGAGAATCAATGCATATTATGATCTTAGCAATGAGTGAGTGATCTTCACTCATATAGGCAATGGAATCCTATAATTAGTGATGCATGCATAATAATGATGGTATAAGATTAGAAAGTCTAAAATAGAGCTAGTCAGTTAACTCCCACTGAACTAGTGTGCCGAAAATAGAAATTTCTCCAACAAAAGGTACCAAAAAATCAAAATGTACAACAACAGGAGCAACATGTACCTCAAACTCATGCAAGTGTTGTTAGAAGAACTACCAGGTTAAATAGATCCCCTGAATGATACTCTCCTTCATTGTATTATTTATTGTTCTCTGATTCGAGTGAACCATAATGTTATGAAGAGGAAACATGGGTAGACACTAAAAACAAGTGGGAGCAAGGAATGGAAGAGAAAATGGGTTCTCTGGTAAATAACCAGACTTGGGATTTGGTTTAGTTTCCTACAGGAAAAAGAGAATTACAAAATAAATGGGTTTACAAGTTGAAGGAAGAAGGTGGAGGGACAAAGCGGTACAAGGCTAGACTTGTTTAAAGGGGGTTGCACAAAAGAAAGGTATAGATTTTGATGAAATATTTTCTCCTATTTTTAAAATTACTTCAATTATGGATATTTTAAGTCTTGTGGCAATAGAAGATTTTTATCTTGAACAGTTAGATGTAAAAACAACTTTTCTCCATGGGGATTTGGAGGAAGAGATTTATATGCAGCAACCACAAGGTTATGAGGTCAAAGGGAAGGATAATTTGGTATGCAGGTTGAAGAAGAACTTGTATGGACTAAAGAAAGCTCCAATGAAGTGGTATTTGAAGTTTGACAAGTTTATGATAGAACAAGGTTATAGTATATGTCATTCTGATCACTCTGTTTATTTTAGAAAGCTAGAAAATGGAAACTATATTATCTTTCTATTGTATGTAGATGTCATGCTTGTTGCAGGGTATAATATGTAGGATATAAATGTGCTCAAGAATAAATTATCTAATTCATTTGTGATGAAGGATTTGGGTGTCACAAAGAAAAAACTTGGTATGAAAATAACAAGAGACATGAAAAATCACAAATTGACATTGTCTCAGGGAGAGTACATAGAGAAGGTGTTGGAGAGGTTTAGAATGAAAAATGTAAAACCAGTTAGTACACCTTTGGCCAACCATTTCAAATTAAATAAGGAATGTGTCCCAAGACACAGGAGGAGATAGAATACATTTTCAGGGTCCCTTATTCATCAACAATTGGTAGCTTGATGTATGCGATGGTTTTCACAAGACCAGATATTGCACATGCAGTGGGAGTTGTGAGCAGGTATATGAAAAATCCAGGTAAAGAACATTGGGAGGAAATAAAGTGGATTCTTAGGTATTTGAGAGGTACTGCTACTCATGCATTATGTTTTGGAGGTTCAGACACTATTCTACAGGGATATGTTGATTTATATATGGAAGGTGATAAATATAGTAGAAGGATCACCATTGGGTGTGTTTTTACTATAGGTGGAACAAAAGTAAGTTGAATTTCAAAACTACAAAAGGTTGTTTCACTTTCAACAACAGAAACAAAGTATGTTGTTGCTACAGAGGATAGTAAAGAAATTATTTTGTTATAGAGGCTTATGGAGGAATTGGGAAAGAAGCAAGAGAATAGCAGGTTGTATTGTGATAGCGAGAGTGGCATTCATCTTGCAAAGAACTCATAATTCCATTTGAAGACTAAGAATATACAACTCAGGTACCATTTCATACGATCCATCTTGGAATATGGACATTTGAAGTTGGAAAATATACACACTAGACAAAATCCTGCAGACATGTTAACAAAGGGAGTAACTAGAGAGAAACTGAGTTCCTGCNTCAGTTGGTCTACAAGCATGAAGGTGAAGATGAGAATTTTTCTAGGTCCAATAAGGATCATATTCCTGTAGATACAACAACGATGGATTTTTTGAGATCAGTATCCAAGTGGGATATTGTTGGTTGTGGAGCTTGATTATCTTCTTGATTCAAAGATCTTTGTTTGCAGTCGTGTTTATACCCCATGAAGACTTTACACCCTGGAATAATGTACACGTGTCCATGTGGGGGAGTGTAAGGGGGGATTACCCCTCCTGTGGGTTTCAAGGGGGACATCCTCGCAACTAGGGGGTCTAGGGGAAAATGAGCCCTCGAAGGAAAAATTGTCTTGTAAATGTATATTGTATTTTAATAGTAAATTTGGACCATTCATTTTAAGGTCGCAGATCTGACAATAGAAGTTATGTTAGGGTTTTTTTCCCTAGAAGGAAACCCTATTTTATGAGGGAAATGTATTGCGGCTATGTATCATTGCAAATATTGTATTCTAAGGGAGGAGACTATGAGAGAAAGAAAATGAAGTTATAGTGGGTGTGTTGTAGGTTTTATCTCTTCATTTTCTATATAATAATAAAGGAAGGACCTACTATTTTCTCTAGTGGATGTAGCCCACCATGGGTGAACCATGTATATCTATTGTATTTTGTATCTTCCATGTTTTATTTCCTCATTTGGTTTATTTTATTGCTCCTCCATATTATTTTTCTAACAACTGGTATCCGAGCAAAAGGTAACTCATAGGAAAATAGGGTTCTTGGTTCGAGTGGGAGCAATGGCGAAAGATGAAAAGTTTACGGTCGAGAAATTTAACAGCCAAAACTACCAGTTATGGAAGATGTAGATGGAATATTATTTATATCAGAAGGATTTGTTCCTACCATTGGGTGGAATAGAAAATAAGTTGATGGCTATGAAGGACAAAGAATGGGAGGTTCTTGACAGAAAGGCACTAGGAACGATACGGTTGATCCTAGTAGCATCGATGGATTTCAATATTTTGAAACAAAAGACTAAAAAGGAGTTGATGGATGAATTGGATAAACTATATGAAAAACCCTCAGTGTCCAATAAGGTATTTCTAATGAAGAAATTATTTAATATGAAGATGTCAAAAGGTGTGTCTGTTGCAGATCATTTAAATGAATTTAATACAGTTACTAATCAACTAAGTTCTGTAATATTGGACTTTGTTGATGAGGTCAAGGCTCTTATAATCTTACTATCGTTTCCAGAAAGCTGGAATGTCTTGGTCATAGTTGTAAGTAACTCTGTCTTTGGTTCAAAATATTTAAAATTTCATGATTTTTTTGGTTTTATCCTTAGCGAGGAAATGTGACATAAAAGAATAGGTGAGACATCATGTATTGTGTTAAACATGGAGAACATGGGAAGACAAAAGGATAGAGGAAACGACTTAGGGAACCACAAGAATTCTAGGAAGGAAGATCCAAAACTAGACTCGTAAAGATAGAGTGTTGGAATTGTGGGAAGAAAGGACATCTAAAGAAAGACTTCAAAGCTCCAAAGAAACAAAGAGATGGATAGAAGGAGAAAAATCACGAAGAAAATGAAACAGGTGATGTGTTACAAGAAGCTTTGATTATTTTTGTAGATAATATTTTTGAGTCTTGGGTAATAGATTCAGGGGATTCATTGCATGCCACACCCCATAGGAAACATTTTTTAGATTATGTTCAAGGTGATTTTGGACAAGTTCATTTGGGTGATGATGCACCATGCAAAATTGTTGGAGTGGGAAAGGTAAAAATAAAGAAAAGAAATGGAAACCAATGGTTGTTGAAAGAGGTAAGACATGTTCCAGATCTAAGGAAAAATATAATTTCAACAGGGCAGTTGGTAAGTGAAGGTTGTATATCCATATTTACAGATAAGGTGTGGAAGGTCACCCAAGGATCATTGGTGTTAGAAAAAGGAGAGAAGGTAGTTACATTGTATTTATGTATTGGTAATATTGACTCCTCTATCTCTTTAGATTCCACAAGAGTGGATACATAACTACGACATCGTAGGCTTGGACACATGAGTGAGAAAGGGATGCAGATACTTCACAAAATAATTTTTTTCCCATATCTTAAACAAATTGATTTCGATTTCTGTGAGCATTGTGTTTATGGAAAATAGAAGAGAGTTATATTTCTCAGAGTCGGAAAAGAAAAGAAGAGTGAAATGTTAGAGATTTTGCATACATATGTATGGAGAACATATCAGGTATCATCTCTTGGTGGCTCTCATTATTATGTAACTTTTATTAATGATGCAACTAGAAAAACGTGGGTTTATTTCATTTGACAAAAATATGATGTTTTTGATACTTTTAAGAAATGAAAATCTTTGGTTGAGAATGAGACATGAAAAAGGTTTAAGTGTCTCAGATCAGACAATGGAGGTGAATATTGCAGTAAAGACTTTGACGATTACTATTCATACCATGGGATTCGTAGAGATAAGACAGTTCCAGGAACACCACAAGGAAATGGTGTGTCAGAAAGGATGAACGGGACAATCATGGAGCGTGCAAGGAGTATGAGATTGCATGATGGTTTTCCCTTACAGTTCTAGGTAGATGTTGTAGATACTATTTTTTTCTTAATAAATAGAGGACCTTCAAGCTATTTAGATGTTATAATTCCATAGGAGGCATGGACATGTAAAAAGAGAAACTATTATTTTTTGAAGACTTTCAGTTGTGAAGCATTTGTCCATATTGATAAAGAAAATAGAGCAAGGCTTAAGGAAAAATCCAAGAAGTGTACCTTTATTGGATACAGTGTTAATGATTTTGGTTATCACTTATGGGATTATGAAAATAAAAAAATCATTAGGAGTAGAGAAGTCATATTGAATGAGAAGGTCATGTACAAAGATCATTTGCAGAGAAAGAAATAGGAAAAAGAAAAAACAAGAATACACAATGCTTGATGAGATAACTGAAAAAAAAATTCCAAAGGTACCAAAAAATCAAAATGTACAACAATAGGAGAAACAAGTAACTCAAACTTCTACAATTTTTGTTAGAAGATATACTAGGTTAAGTAGACCCCCTAAATGATACTCTCCTTCATTGTATTATTTATTGTTGACTGATTTTGGTGAACTAGAATGTTATGAAAAGGCAATGCAGTTAGACACTAAAAATAAGTGGGAGAAAGGAATGAAAGAGGAAATGGATTCCCTCGTAAATAATCAGACTTAGGATTTGGTTTAGTTGCTTGAAGGAAAAAGAACATTATAGAATAAATGGGTTTACAAGTTGAACAAAGAAGATGGAGGCAAAAAGAGGTACACGGCTAGACATTTTGTAAAGGGGTTTGCACAAAAGAAAGGTATAGATTTTGATGAAATATTTTCTCATGTTGTTAAAATGACTTCAATTAGGACTATTTTAAGTCTTGTG
>SNQJ01S0071932.1:27487-50081 GCA_010110895.2 Picea sitchensis | reverse complement strand
AAATGACTTCAATTAGGACTATTTTAAGTCTTGTGGAAGTAGAAGATTTTCATCTTGAACAGTTAGATGTAAAAACAACTTTTCTCCATGGGGATTTGGAGGAAGATATGTATATGCAACAACCACAAGGGTATGAGGTCAAAGGGAAGGAGAATTTCATATGTAGGTTGAATAAGAGCTTGTATGGCCTAAAGAAAGATCCAAGGCAGTGGTATTTGAAGTTTGACAGGTTTATGATAGAACAAGGTTATAGTAAATGTCATTCTGATCATTGTGTTTATTTTTAAAAGCTAGAAAATGAAAGCTATATTATATTGATATTGTATGTAGATGACATGCTTGTTGCAGGGTCTAATATGCATGATATAAATGTGCTCAAGAATAAATTAGTTAATTCATTTGCAATGAAGGATTTGGGTGCCTCAAAGAAAATCCTTGGTATGATAATAAAAAGAGACATGAAAAATCGCAAATTGACATTGTCTCAGGGTGAGTACATAGAGAAGGTGTTGGAGAGGTTTAGAATGAAGAATGAAAAACCAGTTAGTACACCTTTGACCAACCATTTAAAATTAACTAAGGAAATGTGTCCCAAAACACAGGAGGAGATATAATACATGTCCAGGGTCCCTTATTCATCAACAATTGACATCTTGATGTATGCGATGGTTTGCACAAGATCAAATATTGCACATGCAGTGGGATTTGTGAGAAGGTATATGAACAATATAGGTAAAGAACATTGGGAGGTAGTAAAGTGGATTCTTAGGTATTTGAGAGGTACTGCTACTCATGCATTATATTTTGGATGTTTAGACACTGTTCTACAGGGATATGTTGATTTAGATATGGCATGTGATAAAGATAGCAAGAGGAGCACCATAGGGTATGATTTTACTATAGGTGGAACAACAGTAAGTTGGATTTATAAACTACAAAAGGTTTTTTCACTTTCAACAATAGAAGCAGAGTATGTTTCCCCTCAGAGGCTAGTAAATAAAATATTTGGTTACAGAGGTTTATGGAGGAATTGGGAAAGAAGCAGGAGATTAAGAGGTTGTACTGTGACAATGAGAGTGTCATTCATCTTGAAATAACTCAACCTTCCATTCAAAGAATAAGCATATACAACTCAGGTACCATTTCATACGATCCATCTTGGAAGATGGACATTTGAAGTTGGAAAATATACACACTAGCCAGAATCCTACAGACATGTTAACAAAGGGAGTAACCAGGGAGAAACTGAGTTCCTTCTCAGCTTCAATTGGTCTTCAAGCATGAAGGTGAAGATGAGAAATTTTCTAGGTCCAAGAAGGGTCATAGTCTTCGAGTGGGATATTGTTGGTTGTGGAGCTTGATTATCTTCCTGATTCAGAGGAATTTATTTCCAGTCATGATTATACCCCATCAGGAATTTACACCGAGTAAGAATGTACACTGCTCCACGCGGGGGAGTGCAGGGGGGGAGTGCAAGGGGGGATTTTCCCTCCTGGGGGCTATCCCCCCGACTGTGGGTCTAGGGGAAAGCATCCCTCGAAGAAAAAGTTTCCTTGTAAATGTATATTGTAATTTCATAGTAAATATGGACCGTTCATTATAAGGTCACAGATATGACGGTAGAAGTTATGATAGGTTTTTTTTCTTTAGAAGGAAACCCTCTTTTATGAGGGAAATGTATTGTGACTATGTATCATTGTGAATATTGTATTATGAGTGAGGATACTGTGAGAGAAAGAAGAGGGAGTTACAACATGTGTGTTGTAGGTTGTATCCATTCATTTGCTAGATAATAATGAAGGAAGGACTTGACAATTTCTCTGGTGGAAATAGCCCACACTGGGTGAACCACATATATTTGTGTCTCTATTGTATTGTGCATCTTTTGTGTTTTATTTCCACATTTGGTTTATCTATTGCTCTGTGATCTTGTTTTTCTAACAGGTGGCCTTCTTAAATAGATAAGTACTTTTTATATATGTTTAATTACATGTTGTATGTTACACCTGTGTTTATTTACTGTATGTTTCCACATAATTGTGTGTATGTAACATAATGTAGATGCTTATTTTTAATGTATCAAGTATGATATTTTTCACATATGAAATTTTTTCGGTGGCATGCCTCGACTTTGGAGGTCAGGGATGCTACACATTGGTATCAGAGATGAGAAAGAATGGTTCTTTTCGGTGGCATGACCAGCTTGGGTGGTTGGGGATGCCACAAATTAGTATCAGAGCTGAGAAATAATGGTTATTTTCGGTGGCATGACTGGATTTGGTGGTCGAGGATGCCACAAATTGGTATCAAATCCCATGGTTTCAAAAATGAATCCGGATGGGCCAAAAATGTGGAATTTGGAGTGAAAATTCTAGAGGGATTTGATGTACAAAGTGTGAGAGGGACGTTGAGAGAGCTCCTAGGTGGTAATGGAAATCTCAAGAGGAGTGGCATAGAAATTATCACAACAATCGTGGTTGATAACCATGATATTGAATTTGAGTCGTAGGATCTGTTTGGGGGGAGGCAGACCCTTCCCAGTTGTCAGATATGGAAAAGGTGCATGACAGTTAACCTCTAAGTCATTTGGACTTCATGACTTCGAAAAAGTTTTCATTTTGTTGAGAAAAAGCGGTTGAAGCCTGAAGTCCCTAATTCCTAGAGTGATTTACAACCATATATCATCCAGGAGGAGGAGATTCGTTGGATTTCCCAAGTGGTTCAACAGTTCAGTGTTCAAGGAAATTGGTTGTAGTGCACACATAATGGAATTCCTCTTGAAGTCCCGAACTCTGGAACTCATCTGGACCATTCGTGTTTGAGGACGCGTGTCCACAAATCATCCTATTCTGGAATTCAAAGTTTGGGGGATTTGGGGTGTAGTGTGGAGAAGTCTCTCGAAGTCCCAAAGCCCCGAAGTCCTGAAATCGTGAAGCACCAGAGTGAATTGGCATGATGATGTCACCTAGGGTGATGTGGACCTACTCTAATCATGCCACGTGTCTCTCATTTTTGTACCATTTACAGGCCCTTCGTACCAATTAGGAACTAACACGTGTTTCCTGTCGGTGGGGACACATGTCACTACATTAATGGATTCACAACCGAGCAATGGAGATCATCTTATTCTCCAATTCAACGTTTGGAAGGAATGAAGTGTGATGAAAATGAAACCCATGAAGCTCTGAAGAGCGAAGTAAATCCTCATCATTGATCGAGAGAGGATATGTGGCAGCAAATCCTACAGTCTAGAGACTTGGCACTCTGGAGGATTCAAGGACTAAGTAGTTGGGGTCGAGGACTCCCAAAGGCTCGAAGGTCGGAGTCCATATCAACCATTGATTATAGTGAACATGTGGTACTAGATCCCAAGGTCTGGAGACTTCGTACTATGGAGGAATTGAGTTGCAGGTTTCTTTGAGTCGAGAACTCCAGAAGGTCGGAGTTAATCTCAACCATTGATCGAAAGATGATACATGGAGGAAGGAGAGGATCTTCAGTAATTTGACAATTCGGGAGGAAGCACAAGATGGAGCCTAAGAACTCCCAAAGCCAGGAGTCCTGGAGATCTTGTTGACTGTAGATCTAAACAGAGAATGAGGACCATCGATCCACCATTATTCACGAGTTTGCCAATTCGACACTCTGGGGAATTGGAAGTTTGGAGTTGAGAGAACCTATGAATTTTGAGAGCCCTAAAGTCTCGAATCTCTGGATAAGTGCTTATCAGCCTAGTGCTTGGTCATAATAGTGGTCACATGATATTGGGGGACAAAGAAAAAGGGCTAGTGCCCAAAAATCATTTTAAAAAGAAAGAAAAGGGCTTATAGAAGGAGTTTGTGGGGTCTTGAATTGTATAGACCTACACCTAAATATGTAAGGAAGGCCTGTGTACCTTACAAGAGGATCCAACATGAGTTCAAGAACAAAATTCAGCTACAGAAGAAAATCAACTGTGCAAAAATCAACTTCACAAGAAAGACAATTTTCGGATAGCCATTAAGGTTAAGGTAGCTCACATAGCCATGGTGAAAGAAGCTATAGGAACCATCAATATAAGGAAATAATATATCTTGACCATCGAAGGATTAATTCAATGGAAATCCACAACAACCGTCAGATCTAAGAGTTGCAGAGGGGGACCCTCAGATCAACATCTGATTAAGTATAGATCAACACAAGTAAGATCTATGGTGGAGAGAATTTGTGGATATCGGGGGAAGAACTAGCATCCGTGCATGTTTAACCTCCACAATCCTCTAAGACCATTGATCTGTAGATTCAGCAAGATCAATAGTTGGCATCAATTCCACTACAGACAAGAAGTTTCTATTGCAGAACTCGAGAAAGGAGATATGCGTAATGCTAGTTGGGACTCTGCAATCATCCTTGTCTGTAGATCTCCATGTCGGTTCAAACATGACCATCGATCCTTGATAGGAGGTTCAACACCTCTGTATTAAAACTGTGGTTATGAGGATATTTGATACTGTTAGTGATCAGATATGAGAGCTAAGTTGATCCTTGGAACCCTAATTTCAGAGTTCACAATGTAGTTACAGCAGAAGACTACATAAAAGGGTTTTAGTACGGGAGGTCCTACATCAATAAATTTCTCCCAGGACTCATATTAGAGCATGAAAGTAGGCGTTAGAAGTTTCTTGAACAATAGAATATAATTCTTCTCCAAGAAATTGGATCTAAACAGTTAATTTCTCAGGAAATCAGCAGAAAACAAGTCTGATATATTAATGAATCAGAATGGTTCGTTTTTTCATGAAATTATTGAGAACAATTAGCTTGACAAAGTTCTGTTGGCTGCACATTTTTTTGCAGAATTAACAGTTATCAAAATGGAACAGAGTTATCACAAGTGCAAATATATGGATGAAGCACAAGGGGATTACATTCAGGAAGATGAGATCAGAGGAATGGATGTCCATTTGGGTATGGAAGGAACAAACTCCAATGGACATGGAGAAGGAAAGGATGATAACATGAATATGGTAGAGACCATTAGAAATTTACAGAAAGATGTCTGGAGTTAGAAGGCTTAAAATGAAAGGATTATGAAATCCAAAGAGAAGCATGAAGATTTCAATATGAAGTTAATGCAGAGACTGGATAGAATTGAAAAGAAGTTGGAGAAGGATAGTGGATCCAACAAATCAAGAATCCATAGGACCCCTGAGGGAAAAGGAAGATCAAGGAGTGGTAGAAAAAATCACCATCATTCCCAAAGTCATTCCAATAGGATAACACACAACAACTCAAGTCCATCCTCTGTCAGGAAGCATCATAAGAGGTCTGGGGTGGATGAAATTAGAGGAGAAATGAATAATATCAAACCTCCTACCTTTGATTGAGAACACAATAAGGATGAAGATGTTGAGACATGGCTTCTAGGCATGAGAAAAAATTTCCAACTTCATAATTGTTCTTGTCATGCAGAAGAAATAATTGCTATCTACCAGCTTAAAGGAAAGGAATCCATGTGGTGGGATCAACTTGTGTAAGTGAAAAACATCAGAGAGAAATGTGTGACTTGGAAGGAATTCAAGAAGCATTTTGAGAAGAAATACTTAACCAATAGGTATTATGAAAGAAAGATGAAAGAGTTCTTTGAACTCAAACTGGGCAGCATGACCATTGATGAATATGAAAGGAGATTTTTAGAACTGTTGAAGTATGTCTCCTTCATCAAGGATGAGACAATTAAGATCCAGAGATATTTGAGTGGGATGTCATCTTTCATCAGTGATAAGATTCAGTATGATGATCCTAAAAACTTGGAGGAAACCATAAGAAGAACCAAGTGCTTATATGATAAGCATAAGGGAAATCCTACTTTCCAAAGAGCTTGAGAAGACATGAATAAATTTAATATGGAGCAGAGAAAGAAGGGGAACAAGCCACCCTTCTTCAGAAATAGTTCTCATGGAGAAAAAACCCCTAGAGAGCCCATAATGACCGAGCCAGGTGGGAAAAGGCCAAGGCATACACCCATTCAATGTTGGGGTTGTAAAGGAGATCATTTGTATAGACTTTCCTCACATAAAATATAAGGTGAGAGTTGTCCATAATGTAAAACAAGCTAAAAAAGTGGAGGACATGGGAAGAAGTGTGCCAAGGATCTATGCATCCCTGGAAAACAAGAAAGCATAGTTTCAATCACACATGATTGAAGTAGAAGGAATGATCAATAGCCATGCCTTTATTATTTTAATAATTTCAGGAGCTAGTCATAGCTATATAGATCCTAGGGTAGTTGAAAGATTACAATTCCCAAGAAGAAAGCATGAGAAATCTTGGCTAGTGCAGTTGGCCACAGGAGCCAAAAGAAAATTTGTTGAACTGGTTAAATCATTTCCATTGGACATGAATGGACTAAGTACCAAGGACTATTTGAACATACTTCCCTTGGGTTCATATGACTATCTAATTGGTATGGATTGGTTATACCAACACCATGTTGTCTTAGACTGTCATAAAAATGCATTTACTTTCCTGAATGAGGAAGGGAACCTGTGAACATTCCAAGGAATTCCCAGGGTGGTTATTTTCCAAGAGATGTCAACAATGTAGTTGAAGAAGTGCTACAAGAAGGGCTTCCAAATATTTTCATCTCATATGGAGGAAGAACCTAAGGATAAGGTGCCAAATCTTGAGGATCATGCAGTCCTGAAATATTTTGAGGATGTGTTTAAGAAGATACCAAGACTACCCCCAAAGAAAGATATCAATTTCTCTATAAACTTAATGCCTCGAGAAGCTCAAATATCCAAGACTCCCTACAAGATGAGTACACTAGAGCTGAAGGAACTGCAAATTCAACTTGAAGAACTTCTGAAGAAGGGGTATATACACCCAAGTGTGTCACCTTGGGGTTCCCCAATTTTATTTGTGAAGAAGAAAGATGGGACATTGAGATTGTGTATTGACTTCAGACAGTTGAACAAGGTAATTGTAAAGCACAAGTATCCTTTCCCAAGGATTGATGATCTCTTTGATTAGTTAAAGAATGCAAGGATATAATTCTCAAAGATTTATCTCAAGTTAGGATACCATCAATTAAGGAATACAGATGAAGACATCAACAATACTTCCTTTAGGACAAGGTATGATCATTACGAGATCACAGTGGTGCCATTTGGGTTATCAAATGCACTAGTTGTTTTTATGTGCTTAATGAATGGTGTTTTCCGGGTATACTTAGAAAAGTTTGTCATTGTCTTTTTGGATGACATCCTTGTATATTCCAATTCAGAAAAAGAGCATGAGCATCACTTGAGGATGGTGTTACATGTGTTAAGAGAGCACCAATTGTATGCCAAATTGAGAAGGTTCTCATTTATTAGAACCGAATTCACTATTTGGGGCATATCATATCCGAAGAAGGGATAGCAGTGGACCCTGAAAATATTGAAGCTATTAAAGGGTGGGAATCACCTAAGAATGTGATAGAATTCAGATCCTTCATGGGTATAGTTATCTACTACAGAATATTCATTGTAGGGTTTTCAAGGATTTCTCACCCTATCACTTCCTTGCAAAGGAAGGGGGTGAAGTTTCAATGGACAAAAAAATGTGAAGGGAACTTCCAACAATTGAAGTAGTTGTTAACCAGTGCTCCAATTCTGAGAATTGCAGATCCTAATGAATATTTCATGGTATGCATAGAGGTATGAAAAGAAGGAATTTGTGGAGTCCTTAGTCAGAATGGTTTTTTGGTATGTTTTGAAACCAAAAAATTGAATGAGCATGAAAGACTCTACGCCACTCATGATTTGGAATTGGTATCCATAGTGCACGTCTTGAAGAAGTGGAGACAATACCTCATGGGAAAAAGGTTTGAGTTGGGGATATACCATAATGGTATGAAATATATATTTGATCAACCAACTCTAAATGCCAAACAAAGTAGATGGTTAGAGTTTCTCTGTGAGTATGATTTTGATATCAAGCACATCAAAGGAAAAGAGAACAAAGTGGTTGATGCACTCAGTAGGAGAGTGAATGAACTACATCCTACAACCATTAGCATGTATCAAATTGATCCTAAAGGAATAATTTATGAGGCTGTAAAACAAGATTTGTAGTACATGGAGATAGTAACAAAATTACAAAAAGGTAAAATACAACAAAAGGTTGAAGATTATAAATTGGGAAATGATGAAATTCTCTTGTACAGGAACATAATTTATGTACCCAATTCTCATGAATTGAGGAGTATGATATTGAACGAGATGAATAATGTACCTTACGCTGGATTGTGTCTAACAGAGACCCAAATTTCACCTCAAAGTTATGGAAGGGATTATTCAAGGGGTTCAGAACAAATCTGAATTTCAGCACAACTTGTCATCCTGAGTCTGATAGAAAAACATAAAGGGTGAAAAAAGTGATAGAGGATATGATAAGAATGTACATGATGGAAAAAACATATAAATGGAAAGACTATATACACTTGGTAGAATTTGCTTACAATAATCAACAACAAGCATTGTTGAAGATGAGCCCATTTGAGGCACTTTATGGCAGAAAGTGAAACACACCAATAAGTTGGGACAACCTAGTTGATAGAGAAACAGTTGGGCTAGAGTTGCTTAGGGAAATGGGATATAAAATGTTGAATATAAAACATAATTTAAAGGCTGCCCAAGACAAGAAAAAAATCTATGCTGAGAAGGGCATAAATCAAAGGGAGTTTAAAGTGGGTGATCATGTATTATTGAAAGTGAAGGCCAATACAAGTTCCCTGAAGTTGGGAAACTGTTCAAAGTCGGAAGCTAGATATTGTGGGTCATTTGAAATCCTAGAGAGGATTGTGCCTATAGATTATACTCTTGCATCACCTGCATCTATGACCATTCATAAGATATTTCATGTATCATTGTTCAAGAAGTATATACCTAATGCTAATCATGTGATCAATTGGAATTTGATTCAGGTGGATCAAGAAGGTGCTTTTCAAGTGCATACAGTGTGCATATTGGACTGAAAGATCAAGAACTCTAGAATTGAGCCATAGGTCTTGTAAAGGTCTAGTGGACCTGGTACAGTCATGAGGACACAACTTGGGAGCACGAAGAGGCCATGCGGGAAGAATACCCACATCGTTTTGAATATTTTTGAAAATATTGTTGTAATATGTAAATATGATGCACTTAGGGTAGTGCATAAATAAGTGGAGAGGATTGTAATACCCCAAGTCCAAGCCCCTTTTGAACTGTAATTACGTTTATAGGTTGGTGATCCAAGTGTTTATAAGCTAGGAGGCTTATGTGTTTTTTTACGCCAGAGAGCCTAGATGATGAAGGCCAGGGAGCCTGATTTTTATATATGTAAATACTCATATCATTAATATAAAACATCCTTGCGTGTATATTGACCATGAAGGAAGAGTAATCGGGGACTAAGCTCCACTTGGAAAGGAAAGGGAAGGGGTCTAAGAGGATTGGAAAAGGGAAGGGGGGTAAGAGGATTGGAAAAGGGATAACCTTGTGGGCTTATCTCTAAGGGAATATTATAATATATTCCTAAAATACTAAGGTTTGGGAAATGACTCATGTTATCCTAAATTCCTTTGGGGAAAGGAACAAACTCCAAGTGGGGAGGAACGAGCTCCCAAGAGATTCATGTGTCAACCTTGGCACATATAGTTCTAGGTGGGAAATCAGTTCATTGTGGGGGTTTGATCATCCATTCTTTCCATGCTTCCTACAAACTCATTGACTCATGCACTGAGCCATCCTCTTCATCATAGACCTCTGCAACATTCATGAAAGTTGGGAAACCTCCAATCCCTATGAAGATAACCCATTTAATCCTATGAAGCATAGCACAACTATTCAGTTCATGAGCCATATCGCACCCTAGCCATTTTAATTTTTCTTCCCATGATTTTCTATAGACTTGTGTTTCTTGTTGCCATTACTAGAGCCATACCCAACGTTTTTGTTGTTATTACCCTAACTCGATTGGCTTGGGAGCTGGACTGAAGAAGAAGGTCATTAGGCATGTGAGAAACTCTCTCCAGGTGAGAGAGTTTTCTAGGGAATTTATTTTACCAGAGGGAGCCTCATGATAGTTGTATTGCTCTGAGACTTCCTTATGGCCTATTGTTGAAACCCTTGAAGGGGAGTGGGGTAGTCGAAGGACTATTGAGCAGAGAAGGGGCACACTCCCTGGGGTGGGACAGACATGTGGGGAATGAGGGACTATAATCTATGGACGTAAGTGGACTCATGGGGACATAATCCTTCCTATAGAATTTGTAACCTTAGCCTATCTTAGGATTCCCTTTACCTTGGGTGGAGTTTAGTCCCATCTCGGAGGTGACCCACTATTGATATCTTGGAGTAGCGTGGTCTAAGACTAGGAGGTTCGTGGAAGGTATTCATGCAGTTGGTGGCCTTCTTAAATAGATAATTACTTTTTATATATGATTAATTACATGTTGTATGTTACACCTGTGTATATTTACTGTACGTTTTTGCATAATTTTGTGTATGTAACAGAAAGTAGATGTTTATTTTTAATGTATTAAGTATGATATTTTCCACATATGAAAGTTTTTCGGTGGCATGCCTTGGATTTGGAGGCAGGGGATGCTAAAAATTGGTATCATAGCTGAGAAAGAGTGGTTATTTTCAGTGGCATGACCAACTTGGGTGGTCGGGGATGCCACAAATTAGTATCAGATATGAGAAAGAGTGGTTATTTTCGGTGGCATGATCGGCTTGGGTGGTCGGGGATGCGACACTAACTGCATACCTTTAATCATCATTTATAAAAGGTTTCATTCTTCAGTTGTAGCATGTTTTGGACTGAGATTCTCTTCTAATTCTGAATATGACTGCTCTATTTCATTCCCCATAATCTCTTCTCCTGAAAGAAATTCATTCTATAAACTTATTTGTTTTGGAATTCATGATCATGTATGATGACATACAAATATCTCAACCTCATTTGTCTCATACATGCAACACCTTTGCATTGGAAACATGCCTGAATTAGCTTGCATCTCCTTCCTAGATCATGAGCTAAACTAGAGGTATCTATTGAGGATATATCAAGATGATTTTGGAATATTGTCACAACAGTCAGACCATGAACTAACAAGTGGTCAATAAATTTGTATTCTTTCATGTTGGATGGTCAAAAGATCCTATGTAACATTGGAACCATCCACACCCTAAGAAATTTCTCATGTGAAAGGTGAAGTGTCAAATCTAAAGGATGAAAATAAAAAGGGATAAATTTATTTATACAGGTGCAAAAAATATGCAAATTAAATCGCAATAGTTGGAAGTCATCCCCTTTTAGGATAAAATAAGGAAATTTCTTTCCCCATCCACTGGATGCTAAGCATATACTAAATAAACTCGGAAGGAACAAGAAATAAATCTTGAAATAGGGGACATGAAGCTATCTCTATAAGGGATATGGATGCTTGTTTCCAGTGGAGAAAGGTCTATGATTCCATGGTGACTCCATGAGGGATATGGATGCTCATATGAAATGGAGAAATGCCTGAGGGATAACACATATGCACTCGGTGAAAATATTTTTATATCTCAAAACTATATAAACTCCATGACGGAGATACCAATCTCAATCATCGACACAATTTAAGGAAATAAATATCATCATCATTCATCCTCTTATTACAACAAACAAGCTCTACTAGCTGGCATGCAAGCATCACCAGTGAGCCCACCACAAAGAAACCTTTTAGATACATGTTGCACCTTTATTCTAGAATTTTGATCTTAAAAGTAAGAACATGATCCTCTGTAGTTTATGCTCATAGGTTAGGGAAGACTAGAAAATATTTTGGCTTCTCCCAATGTGTCTCCAATTCTTGTTCCATCACAACACCCTCCCTTAATTTCTTAACTTCAATTCCAAAGCCATTTGTTATAAGTGAAGAAATAGGGCCCGCTTTAAAGTTTCTTACAATGAGAAATTTTTCGAAACTCTTTCACATAAATGTTCTCTTCTTACCCTATAGATTTTACCATTTTGAGCAATTTTGAAGATCAATGTGGTCTATCGATACACAATGTATCGATGATAATCCTCTATATTCATCGATACACAATGCTCGTCGATGTAGATTTCCTTTTCTTCCATTGATACATCAGTGAAAGATGCACATCCCTCCCCGACACTAGGAATATCAACATTGAACTTTATTTTCTTGTCGATATAGGCTGTATTAGTGAGACACTTGCATCTTGAAGCCTCTCCTAATTTCTTCCAATTCAAATTCTTTTTGTGGCACCCATTAGTCATGTACTTTTTTTTATTTTCAATGGTTAAAGCATAATGTGCCTAACTGTATGACTAATATTGATTTCCTATTCATTTTAATTCATGTCATGTTGCATTCATGATTAAGTATGTTAATATCTTGGCACGTTTGTTGTGTGTCTAGAAACTTTCATTACACTTATCATATCCGCATGTATATTTTGCACCTTTTAATTCTATGGAAAATCTTGACTATGAAAGCACCTTTTATTGTTATCGAGTATGCAAGACATAGGCTAGCTCTGAATTTCATCTCAAAAAAGAATTGGTCCTCCTGGCATCAATATCAAGTGCTCCAAATGTCAATTGGATATTTTTGTGGGACAATATTTCTCAACCATTGATGCATAATATCAGTTCCAATGGATAGATTTAGAGATTATATAACACATATGTCACAAGAATTGACGGAACTAAATTTCAGTGAAGCATTAGAAAGAACAAGGCCCTAATGTTTATTAAAAATTCCTTTACTCATAATTTTGGGTCACTGGTGAAAGTGGATTTTTCATCTCCAAAGTAGGACAACTACACATTTTGTGGGATTAGGATTCCAATGCCACTAGTAGAATCAAAATTCAAGGCACATAAGCGTCATAATGATCACCAAGGATTTCCTTCCAAGCTAGCCTCATTTACTGTGAAATTTTTGAAATGATTGAATGAAGTGGAAAGTTATCTCACTATAAAATTCTCCCTATTCTCTTCCTATTGAAAAAAATTATACCTTAATTAGACATCATATGAGAAAGTTACAGACTTTATGTTGGAAGATTGGTTGATGTCATTGATGTCAACCCTGGTCATTGGTTTTGGACCGCAATTTTGATGAAGATATTTGGACATGAAGGAGAATGCACATGCATATACAACACCCATGGATGGATAGTATACATAATGTTGTTTCCAATGGTATGAGTCACGTCATATGGATCCACATGGTTGAGGAGAAATGAATTTTTGAAGATGACAAAGTGAATTGAAGAAGGAAATATAGGTCAGCCCTGAAGACAATTAAAGAAAAGAATTACAAAATAAGAAAGTGTCAGGTCAGCCCAAATGTTAAAAGAAAGTGACATAAATGGTATAAATACATATCATTATACATTCATTTTATATACAAGTCAAATTTTATAAGAAATCAGAAGTAAAGAAGGTCGGATTTCAAGGGAGGATGAAGTCTTTTGGTGATGTGTTCTAAGGTATGTTATTTATGTAGGTCATCTTAACATTTTCGCTATAAATTTGTTTCTAGAACAATTCAGATGGTTAAATTTATATGGCATTGATAAGACATACCTAGGTACTTGTGGTAAAAATTTCATCTCTTTATTTGCTATAATTATGGAGATACACTCTGTGGAAGATAGGGTGTTTGACCAGTCCTGAAGTTACTCATAAACAAGTGTTCAAGGTAAAACAGTCATAACGTCTTCATAGAAAATCCACATGAAGTGAGACCAATTTCATTGGAAAGAGTATGGGCGGTAGTTTTTTGTGTGCTAGTTTTAGAATATGATGTTAAATACTGAGCGCAAGGCATTCTTTACAAGTTCTCTCTCTTGAATAAACCAGAATTGAATAAGGTCTACCATTCTCTCTATAACTTCTTTTTGGGGAGGATTCAAGGAGTAAAACTTGGAGGAGTTTCAGAGAATAAATTGAGTAATATTATCTACAGTATCAGAGTATTCCAAGAATTGAATAATTGTAGAATTTGAAGAATTCTTAGGAATCATTATCAGGTTCTATGTGATGGTTGGTTGATGGTGATGATTTAATGTAAAGTTTTATTATCTCTCATATATTCTTGGGTGGAAGGAAGGGGCAAGGATGGAGAGATCAATCGTCTCTTGATATTGTAGGATTATATATTCTTCATGGAGGTTTATTCCTCCGTTTATATTTGGAAGCTATAGCTACCTTTGGAAGTCATTACTTCCCTTGAACAATAACTATTGATTATTTCTCTTATATTGTGCATGGTGTATTGTGGTGTATTTGTGTAACTCTTATACTATTGTCCATTACTCATTGAATATAATTGAATGGCTTGAGTATAAGTTGAATTTTTTTTTTAAATTGTTCTTTATACTTATTCACCCCCCTCTCAGTATCAAAACTTTGAACTCATGCTATTGTTGTGCTACCAAAAACACCTTCCCTTTATTTCTTGACTTCATTTGTAGATTCACTCAATGGGGGCCAAGAAATAGGGAACCCTTTTTATCTTTCTCACCTTCTTTCTATTAAAAACACTTAAATTTTTTTGCAAGCTTCAAGTTCTAAATTCTTTCTTTTCCTTGTTCAAACTTCATCATTTGAATATGTCCTTCACTCTTCGATACATATAGTGTCGGAGAAGAATGTCTGTGCATTATGTCTGATATATGAAAGTTTTCCAAGAATTAATATTTTTCAAAATTATTTCTTCCCTTTGGATATAATAGGGGGAAATCATATTTTTTCTCCAACAAAACGGAGGAAAACATTCTTTTTTTTCTCCGACAAAGTGAAGGAAAAACTTATTTTTTCATTTGACAAAATAGAAATCCTCCAACCTTCGACAAAGAAAAAATACTTCGACTTCTGATAAATAAAAAAACTCAAACCTCCGATAAGTAAAAAGGGTTCTGAAATCTAATAAAGGAAAAAGGCTCCGACCTCTGAAAAAAGAAAAAATTATCTGACCTCTGACACACTAATGGGTCTCGTAAAACCTCCTTTCATATTTATTCTATAAATTTTGACTCTGAACTCTTTTTCACATGCTCCTTATACCATTGGAAAGCTATTTCTGAGGTATAAAACTTCCCAATTATAGGTCTTAGTATATTCCCCGTTGTTCGACCCATATTTTGAAAATTTTCATACTAGCATGTTGTCATCGACCCAAGAAATTTCTAACACAACCTTTGAGTGGGGATATATAGGAAATCATCATCTAAGGACTAGATACCTAACTCAAGGAAGTATATATGAAAAAATCACTCAATCTCTATTTGATTTATTCATGTTTAAATATATGTTAAAGTTATATTTGAAAGTTTTATGAATGGGAAACTTAGGAATATGGTGTTGAATGGAACTCAGGTACCAGTTGGAGGAACATCATACTCATAATAGTTATACATCAGGACAAGATGATCTGCTAGTGCATAACAACATCTTTGTAAAATTAGTCTTTAAGAAAGGAGGTGGTTGATATATCAATGCATGGGAAGCTAATAACAAAAGGAAATCAAGCCCAAATGGCATAGCAAGTATGGATCCCCTGGTGGATGAATCTTAAACATCAAGGAAAAGAGACCCACATTGTGCAAACTATTGACCACATTGTATGAGGTGAAATGGGGTCAAAACCCATGATGGCCCACCGACACTAAAATATGAATTTGAAATGTAAATGTACATGATGTATGACATATTAATTATGAGCATTTCTATTATCATTAATCCATCACAATTTCATAGAGAATAGGCATAAAAGTTTTCAAACGGAAGGTCAAGATTCAAGAAGGTGGAAGGAAAACAGTCAAGGTTAATTTTAATAAATAAGAGGATTGTACTTGAATTCGTGGGAGGGTTTTAGGTCTTAGATATTTCATGTACTATTGATGAAACTTTTAATGAGGATAAGCTTGTTTGGCCAAGCTATTTTTGAAAGAACTATGATTCTTGTGTCATATGTGTTGTGGAAATTTTTTTCTATGTTTATCTCATCACTTGGGTTGTGGAAGAATGTATCTCGTACTATAGAATATTCTTATGTGTGTTTGCATAATTCTTATTTTTGTACTTTAGGGAAAAAAAAATTAAATCTGCAGGCATAGGAGTGTAATTGATTGTTTAAATCCTAGACTATTCTGGGTTTGTAGTTATTTATTTGTGTTATTTTCTATGCTCTATGTGAACTATTTCCCAGGCCATTGAAAGGAGCATGTCTAGTTCTATGTTTATTTTTGGTTACCTTAGTTTCTTCTCGATGCATGCATTTTAATATTAGGTTAGTTTTATTTCATTTCTTAGCTTAGAAACCATCATAGTTGTACCAAGATGCAACCAATAAACCCAAAACTAGAAATGGATGTTGAGCCATAATCCATATGGGTTCCCTATTCCGAAAGGTGTGAGGTCTAATTGGGACTTCTCACCAGGGGTAACCTCGACTGTTGATAAATGTCACATGGGTCACATCAACACAACCTTATAAATGGACACCACTCAAAGATAATGTTCCCCATAATTTATCTCCCAATTTCGATGCTCCCTATAAAATCATACAATGCATTAGTGAGGTCGCCTACAAACTAGCTCTACCAACCCACTCCAAGTTTCATCTAGTCTTCCATGTGTCATGTTTTAAGAAAGTTGTGGGATCAAATTGAAAATTCCATACCCGATTTCCAGAACTTGATGAAGAAGGTTCCATTTGAACCCAACCAAAAGAAATATTGAATACCAAAGAGTGCTAGTTGCACCAGCACATGATCAAAGAAGTATTGTTCCAATGGAAATATATGCAACCAAAAGATGCCACATGGGAACTTATAGTGATTCTACAATAATTTCATTTCCTTCATCCTTGAGGACATTGTTTCTTTCGTAGGGGGAAGCTGTGCTAGTTTCCTACCCTGACCCCCTTACTGAGATACTTTAATAATGTAGGAGACCACCTTCCTTGAATAAGGACCATTAAATAGTTATTTAATAAAAATTCATTGTAATAAAAGGTCATTTTTAGTAATAAGGCCCAAATTAGTTGGCTGACCCTTATTATAAGGAGCCCATAGGAATTTAAGATTCTCTATGGATAGCTATATATTGAGTAGAAGTTTATGTATCATTTTTTAAAGAATTTTTATTGTATTTGGAGAATTTCTCTTGGAGGACACCCCCTTGAAGATGCAAATGAACATAACTCTCTATTTTTATCTCTCTTTTCTCTTGTGTTCTTGGGTTTTGCACTACATTTTATGTGATTGATCTAAATTTTTGGGGTTAAGTACACTGCATATTATATGTGAAGGTCCAAGACATATAGACACAAAACTTGTGTGACATCAACCATCATTTTTTTGGCTTCGTTTCTCAAACTTAACCATGCATAATTTCGAGGAAAAAAATTGAAAAAAGGAGATGTTAACTTACTAAAGCTACAAGACACCTCCACATAACAAGCCACACCACCAAAATCACATGCAACACCAACTACAAACCAACCTCGAAAGTAAAACCAACACCCACCACCCACTCTCCTAATCTCAATGATTTCCTAACCACAACAAGAGAATCTAATGATTTGATGTTATAATTACAATTGGAAAATGAAGTTTAAAAAAAAAGATATACAAAAATGAAAACAAGGAGAATAAAAATGAAAGAGGAAAATCATCTCATAATTCAAATTATTAAGTCAAATTGTTAATTCAACTTATTTGCTTCATGAATGTGCAAATATATGCAATAGAAGAATAATGACATTTCAAAAGTCAAATCATCTCAATCAAGCATAGAAAAATAATTATAATAGTTATCAATTATGTATACTAGAGAAGTAATGTTTGAAGCTTCATCCATATTGTTGGCATAGGGGAAGACCCAGGGTTCAACGCTACAACAACGCACCAAAAAAACCCTAAATACCGGCGCTTTTGGCAACACCTGCGAAGCAGATGAAGTCTCACTTGAGGTAGAGGCAGGGGTGGTTGCATGACTCCAATGTCTGCAACCTTAGCTGGGACACAGATCTGTGATTATAACACCTTAACATGGCACTTAGTAGTTATAGTTTGTTAATATTCAACCTTAGTTTACAACGCAACTAAACCCTAACAACAGATCATCGCAGTATTTATACAGATCTAATAAATTCAAGTACTAAGCATACCAACATAGATCAGATCTAGCATTTATTCACATTATTCAACACTAATATACCATATTAGATCCTTCTAGGAATACATAAGTTCACTAAGAATTCAATCACATAGACAAGAGAACAACCATAAAGCACATAGAAACCACAATGCATGATATACATGGTTCACCCCCACCCCGAGGCTACATCCACCAACTCTTCTTCCTTATTTCTTTCTGTCAATATTCTACATGCACAAAGCCATGATATCTTACTCCACAAAGGATAGGATATCTACACACCTCGCTAGATCCTCCTTCCCTGTATTACAACACAAATCCTTCCACAATCTCTTTCAATCACTTGCACTTAGCTCTGCAAGTCTCACATAGTATGCACAAAGTAATTACAATTACCACTTGCAGCTAGCAATTAACACTTAGCACTGAGCATCACATACTTGTCCCTCTTTCAGTCACATAGATCGAACTACTTCCTACATCACCTAGATTTCTATTTATACATTACAAAATGGGCCTAAACATGGGTAAACCCATGGGTTGACATCCCCATTCCTGTTACATAAGCCCAAAACTCAAGAATCCATAAAAGCGGGTCGAGATCTCGTGATCTCTGCTTGGACTTGGGCTCCATATTCAACAACTTGACGAAGTCCCAAAAGTAGGTCAAAGATGACCAATGATCCTCAAAACTTGGTCAAAGGCCAACAGGCCCCCAACACTCACCTATGACTCGTCCTGATTCACTCTAGTCTGGGTAGTTGTTCTTCAAAAGCCTCGATCTTGGCTCAAGATGCTTTGACATGTTGTTGCACCAGGGCCTCCTGCTCGACGAACTCTTGGATGACTGCTTCGTTGACAGGTCCCTCTAAACGTTGTTCGACTACAGTGACTACTTGTTCCAACTTTGCGCCTCGACCTTCAATCTCCTCAAATAGTTGACAAGCTTCATCCTAGAATGGTTGGAGCCTTTGAGTCACTTCCATGAATTTTCTCTGAATGGTGTGGACCTACTGTTGAGAAGTGCGTTATTCTTGGGATCGCTTCATCCTTTCAACTGCTGATAGGAGATTCAACTACGCCTATACTGTTGTTGTTTGCTACTTTTCCTCCTGGAGCCGTGACTCCAGTACCTTCAACTCAGTATCTTCAGTGAGTTGCTCATAATTCTGTGCACTGTGAGCACTTAGCTATTTGAATTCCAGAGTGATTGCTCTGATCCTCTCGACTGTGCTTTGGGAAGTGGCTTCTCTTTGATCTCGCACCTCCTGCGGGGTACTTGGCACTGTTCATAGCTTGAGGTCTGTGATTCTCTGTTGAAGTTGTTGGACATCTTCCGCAAGCTACTCTACTTAATGTTCCACTGAGCCTTCCTCCTTTTTCTCTAAGCCTGTCATAGAGCAAAGTGCTTTGCTGAATGCTTCTTTTACTCCCACCTTCTTTGCGAGAAACTGCTCTTTCTCTTGTTGGATCTGTGATTTTTCTTCTTCAAACTTAGTTTGGAGGGAAACCTTCTCTTGTTGTGTAACTCAACATTTCTCTATGACTACTTTTTGTACTTGCTTTAGGGCCTCTGTGGCCTATTCAGTTTCTTCTTGTGCACAACGAAGGTGAGCTTCAGTCACATCAGCTAGTCTGTCGAGTTGGGTAGGCTCATCTCCCAACTTAGGTGTTTCTGATGGTGGGGGCGTAGTGGATACTGCGCGGCTAGATTGAAGGGCTTGTTGTACCCCTCTGATTTTAACCTTGATTCTATCATACATCTCCTCATGCTTGGCTTCATGTTCTACAATATGTCCTATGAGACATCTTGTACAACTGCAATGATAAAGTCGAAGTCATCCACAGTGAGCACAGTCTGCATCTTAGTCAAGGTGGCTCTGGATTTTTATCAGGAAGTGGGTTTTGTGGGAGAAACATTCTTTTTCTTCAAGGGATCAGCCTCATCAATAGGGTCCCTAGGTGGTGTTACTTTGCTTTTCTTCTACTAGTCCTATTTTCCATTTGTCTCTTCTACTTCGTCATCACCCCCTCATCTAGGTGACACTGAAGCAGTTCCTTCTGATGCGCTGCTCAAGTTTTGGACCTCTTCGGTCTTCTTCCTTCTGCTAGGTCTAGTAATATCCTTTGCTTCATGAGTGGTCTCAGGGATTCCTATTATTTCAAGGTCTGGCATTTCTAAGGGGTCTGTGGGGATGAGGAGTTTTGTAGACCAATCCTTGGTGATCTCTTCAAGGTCCTCCTCTGTGAGCTTATAGTATGATTAAATCTCTTCTTTGTGCTCATCTACGTGTGTAGTGATATAAATGAAGTGTCGATCTGCACGAAGCTTCATGAGGGGATAGAATCGATGCAGGGTGTTTGGCATCATGCAAGGGATAGCTTTGATAACCCTCTTCATTTGGAGATAATAGGTATGAAAGACCACGTTCAACTGCCACTGTTTTCCCATATCGCTCGAGTACCAAAGCATGGTGAACTTCACAATGAGTGGCTCGAATGGTTCAATGTCTAGGAAGGTCGCACCTTCTGGCATTTCCCAAGCACTAAATGCTATGAGGACCAGGAGCCAACTAAAGTGGAACTCATAGCCCTGATCCTGGGCTTCGTGGTAGTCTAATTCCTGTTGGTTGACCAAGTACTTCGGCCAGTTCATCTGGAGTCCTTCTACACATTTCCCAGCTAGGTCAACATCGAATCATGTGATTTGTGTAGGTTGGTTCTTCCTCACTAGCTTCCCTGCGATCAGATAGCAGGCCAGGCACACTGTGCCATTCTGGATGGAAGCTACCTTGTAGCCTCGCGTTCCCTTATCTACATCATCGTAAGTGTCCTTAATTCTCAGTTCTAAGGAGTGGTCAGAAGCCTTCCCTGGGTAGAAGTCTTGTGGGTTAGGTCCTTGCATGCTCAATCCGGTGATCCTATGGATCAACATCCGATCGACTATGATGCATTTATCTAGCCATAGGTAGCCACCATGGTAACATGAGAGCATGCGCTTAACACACATATTAACCTCCTAGTTCCTTCCAAAGTGTGGGATCTTCATCACATTCAAGAGGGTGGACTATGCGAGGTTCATAGTCCATGGCTGGGGGATTATTTTTGAGTTCTTCCCCTTCATCTTGGTCCGATACTTGTAAGGATCAAGCATGTTGTAATTCTTGCGGTCACCTAGATTGAAGTCGTTGAACTTAAACGTCGCAGTCTTATCTTGTTGCATTATAAATGCATGTATCCCCTTCGGGAGGTATGTAGTAACCGTGGTGTAATCAAAGTCCCTTGGGACACTGTCACAACTCACTGCACTGGCCAGAGGCAGGATGTATTTGGGTAAGATGGTTGGGATTAACTTCATGTTTGCTAGATAATCTATGTTTTTAGTTCTCTTCTTTGTTGTCAATCGGTATGGTCTGGATCTGCAAGCAGTCGATGGAGAGGCTTGCAATACTCACATTGATGAAGCTTGAAGTCATGTGGACATCACTCTCTCGACCATCATATCAATCAAAACTTCCTCAACTGACTTCTCCACAGCACTGAGCTCGTCTGACATGCATGCTCTCGATCGAAAAACTCGAGTGGATGGATGAGTGCTCAAAGCAATAGAATCGGTGTCAATATTACTAAGAACAACACGGTAGCAATGGTTTCTCTTGTTAGCTCTGATACAATTCGCAAAAGTGTTCTCAATGCAACAGTCAACAGACAGTGTAACAGATCTCTCCAACGAATAAGAATTTTTCCATCAATGAAGTTATGTTTGTTGCAGCATAGTCCCAAGGGTCCGATGGTGAGCTTTCTAGTCATCATTGTTGTTCTAACTGTTCTGGAACATGGGTTCAACGGTTATAATTCTTCCAACGGTCATATCGCTTCGCCATGGTGAAGTTCCATGGGGCGTTCTGATATCCTGATGAAGTTCCAATTTTGCAAATCTTCCCTTCGCGAAGTTCTCTTTGGGACCTTTTATAACTTTTTGACCTTTCCTCTCTTCTTACTAATTTTTCTAGCCTTTTTCCCGGTGATCTTCGTCTTGGTATTGCTCTTTCCATTCTGATTCTTGTATTGTTTTGGCATAGCATATTCCTGTTGTTGATATTCTTTCATAGGATTCAAGGGAAATACTTCTTCTCTGTCTGGGGTAGGTGCTCTACTCGTCTATGAATATTCTTGTGTTCTTTCAACTTTGTGATCCAAGTTTATGGTTCTAAGTAGCTTCAATATGTTCTCTTGTTTTGCAATCAAGTGTGTTATTGTTAAGCCCTAATATTGGCTCATTACCCCTTAATTGGGGCATATTATATTAGTAATGTTATTTTATTTATGTCGGCTTTAGGACATTAGTTGTAATTATACCTCCTAGTCTCCTATATATACCAAGGAGACATTTTCA
>SNQJ01S0071932.1:10174-26257 GCA_010110895.2 Picea sitchensis | reverse complement strand
CCTCCTAGTCTCCTATATATACCAAGGAGACATTTTCATTTTGAATCATCTTGTACTTGAACATTTAAGTGGGGTAAAAGGAGGTTTCCCCCTCGAAGAGTCTTATTATCTGAAATTATCTCTTTTTCAAGGCGTTGAGTACTGTTCCTAAGGTTTTTCTATGCTATATTAATGTTTGGTTCTTAACAGTTATCCTCCTAGTCATGAAATATTTTAATTCCTTCTTTTTATGTTCTAGGGCCTCCTCTTCTTTTCTTCTGGTCTGATCTTTCTCGATCTAGGTTTTTTCTAATAACATAGTAAATGGAGCATTGTTCTCGATGAATCTAACAACCTCAAAATCTTCCTCTATCGAAGCTCCATGAGCACTCATAGATACCTGGGTGAGTCTTCCGCATAGGGTTATCAGATTTCCCCTAAATAATCCTATTCCTCCCAATGAAGGAATTGTATTAGGCTTTCCTAAATCTTCCCAAGTTCTTTTTGTCATGATATTTACCTGTGTTTCCTCATACAGAACACAGTCTATGTTGAAGTCTCTTATTCTTGCTTCTATGCATTCTTTTTCTTTGAAGATCTCTGATAAGTTGATATCTCTGTGATCATTTAGGGTTTATTTCATTTGAAATAGTATAATCTCTTATTCTATCTGGGGTTCTGCCATGATCTCAATTTCATGACCTTCCTCAAGGTTTTCTTGTGTCATATTCATTCTGTCAAGATTAGAAATAATTCTAGGGAAATCTAAAACTTCATGGTCCATATCTTTACAACAAAGACAACTAGGTCTTCTTCCAGGGCATTCCTTAGCAATATGTCATGATATTCTACAACTGTAACAAAGGGTTAATCCTTTTTTTTCTTAAATGATCCCCATCCTTTCCTATAGTGCACACTAGGATCATAGTAGCTAACCTGCAAAAAATTATTTCTGGGATCGCATCCATTTGTTAGTCCAAACATTCTTTCTATGCATAGGAATAACATATCTTTCATTATTTCTATCAGATATACTCATATCAAACCTTCTCTCTTCTAGTTGTTCCCTAGTTTTCAGAATAGGGTAACATTTATCAAACATACCTAGATCCATACTCTTGAAACAAAAATTTCCACTAATCTTACTTTCAGCGAGCATAAAGCTTCCAGATCTAAAAATTTTCACTATTCTTACCTTTATCAGAGCACAAAGCTTCGATATCTTACCTCTTTTCTTCGGATCTGACTTGTCTTCTTAGCACAAATCTTTAAAGGTCAAGTAGAATACTGCGCACTAAGGCAACAAATCTATGCACAGAGATTTCTTTCTTTCCTTCAGTTCCCAACAATCACAGTTTCAGGTCCCGACAACGGAACCATTTGTTGGCACAGGGGCAGACCCTAGGTTTAACGCTACAACAGTACACCAACAAAACCCTAACTACTGGCCCTTTCAGAAAAACCTGCGAAGTAGATGAAGTCTCACTCAAGGTAGAGGCAGGAGTGGTTACAGGACTCTAGTGTCTGCAACCTTATTTGGGACATAGATATGTGATTATAAAACCTTAACATAGCACTTAACAGTTACAATTCATTAATATTCATCCTTAGTTTACAACGCAACTAAACCCTAAAAACAGATCAATGCAGTATTTATACAGATCCAATAAATTCAATTACTAAGCATACCAACATAGATCAGATCTAGCATTTATTCACATTATTCAACATTAAGCTACCATATTAGATTCTTCTAGGCATACATCAATGTACTAAGAATTCAATCACATATACAAGAGAACAACCATAAAGAACATAACAACCACAACGAAGGATACACATGGTTCACCCCCACCCTGGGGCTACATCCACCAACTCTTCTTCTTTATTTATTTCTGTCAATCTTCTACATGCACAGAGCCATGATATATTACTCCACACATGACAGGAGATCTGCACACCTCGCTAGATCCTCCTTGCCTGTATTACAACACAAATCCTTCCACAGTCTCTTACAATCACTTGCACTTAGCTCTGCAAGTCTCACACAGTATGTACAAAGAAATTACAATTACCACTTGCACCTAGCAATTAACACTTAGCACTTAGCATCACATACTTGTCCCTCCTTTGGTCACATAGATCGAATTGCTTCCAACATCGCCTAGATTTCTATTTATACATTACAAAATGGGCCTAAACATGGGTAAACCCATGGGCCGACATCCCCATTCCCGTTACATAAGCCCAAAACCCAAAAATCCCTAAAAAGGGGCTAAGATCTCACGATCCCTGCTTTGACTTGCGCTCTATCTTCGACAACCTGTCAAAGTCCCAAAAGTAGGTCAAACATGACCAAGGATCCTCAAAACTTGGTCAGGGGACAACACATATTCAAGAATTTAAAAAGTGAATTCAACTTACTTGCTTTGTGTGTATGTAAAGACATGTAATGAAAGGATATCAACTCTCCGAAATTCAAATCCTCGTAATGAAACATAGAAAACGAGTTATAATAGTTACCAATTATGCATATTAGAGGAGTAATGTTTGAAGATTAAACTATATTCTTTAGCTTGAACTATTTCTCAATTGCTTGAACGTTGCAGCACAAGAAAATGATCCATGTTCATGATAAAGAATACAATAGTTATTCTATGAGAAGAATAGTATGAAGGTGGACAAAGAATTGATGAGATAATTGTAGAAATCATTGAAATGTTGTTCAATACTGAGGGGTGGGGTGAATCATTATTACTTCTTTTTCACAATTTTAATTATTAAACTTATTAACCATAACAATTGATCAACAATAAAGTATAGTACCCAGAATTTTAAATGTAATAGTCATACAATTTATATTTCTTTTACAAGCTACAACTTGTAGGAGACACCAATCCCCTATTTTCAAGAACCAACTTGAGGAAGATGCAAATCCATATAGATCATACTCCAACCTATAGAGGACTCCAATCCACTATTTTAAAGCAACAACTTGAGGAAGTTGTAACTCCCTGTTGTTCAAGATCCAACCTGTAGAGGACTCCAATCCTCTATTTTCAAGAAACAACTTGATGAAGCTGCAACTAGCTATTGTTCAGGCTCCAACCTCTAGAGGACTCCAATCCTCCCTTTCTCCTCCCTTCCACCCTCACTTCATGTGAATGTGTTAAAGTTCTTCCTTGGTCTCTATCTTTATTTGTATATTCTAAATTAGCTATCAAAGACACACTCTTATTCACCATAATTATTTGTTTATATAGTCTCCCAAAAGGTGTATGATATTGAAACAATGCATATCTTTGTAAAAGAGAAACTGAACCAATGTACCTTTTCATTTTAATAATAAAATAATACTAATGCTATCATTTTCATTAAAAATAGATTTCCTCCTTTGTTTAATACTTTATGTAAAAGCCCTTCAATTTCAGTTTGTAACTTCTTTTCCTTGTCTTCATAGTTATCTTGATCAGGTCCTTTGCATCTATATAATTTTCATACCTTATGAGTCAAACATAGGTATCAATTGAATTTTCTATTTTGATCCTACACTTCCACTACATCCTTGATTCTTCAATAGATTGTATTCGAGCTTTAATTTTCTCTCTGGTCCCTTTCCTATATTGAACATAGGGTAGGTGATAATTTTTTGGCCCCTTTTCCCATAGGACCAAGCATTGTGACCAATAGCTAAACAAACGAGGAAGAGGGCATATGCTTATAATCTATCTTGAAGGCACTTCTCTTTTCACCAAGTGACCATATACTTATAGCCAAATCTATCTTGGTTATCACTTTAACCCATCAAAGATTCATATTCCATATGACTCTAGCCTGTGACTGAGAGTGAACTCACACAATGTTAATCTTTGCATTTAAACAAATCAACGGTTCATAATTATTCAATCATTGAGTGGATGGTCCAGGCTTATCTAGGAACTTTAATCAAATCGACAATTGGGATTTAATCAATGGTTGAGTGGATGATCCACATGTTTTTCACATTTGAAAAATTCACTCAAAATATTCCTAATCCAAAACACGATACAACTTAGCACTAACACGTGGATTATTAAATTTTGCATAAAATAATTTTCATGTCCGCCCTCTGTGATTAATGTTCGTGTTATTTCAAACATGAATTCGATTTGAGACATATGATCATGCTTCTATTATAATCCAATGATAAACATTGATTTCTAGATTTGATGATTTATGAGACTTGGTCCAGTGATCTAACGATCACAATGTGACTCCTAGTGATTTATTGCATTTTTATCACACTTATAACGATAATCAGAGCATCAATCCTTACAATAAAAGGAGGAAATAAAAATCCTAGGTATATTTTGATCCCTGTATTTATTTGATGTATTCATCATTCCATCTATGTCATTGTTTATCCACCATCTTGGAGGAAATTCTCATAGAAGGTCTTATATGCCTCAAGAGGATATCTTTGGCCTTGATTTCATTCACTTTGAGAATAGATGATGGTGATTTGTAAACTTCACTCTTCATAATATATTCTACAACAAAATTATTCAAGAACTAAGTGATGAAGGATGTGGAAGGCATCTCCCTTGCTGATATTTTTATACCAAACCCTTGACATCTACTGCATTCTATTGAAAAACCAAACTTTGATCCTTTTTGCTTGCATTTAGAGAACAATACATAGTGATAATTTCTTTGAGGTTCCATTGAAAATTTACTCCAATAATATCTTTCAAGGAGTGAACAACAACCTCACCTCTTTGTCTGTTCAATTGCTTCTTCGGTGAATGGATGTCAGTAACACATTCCTTAGTCTTTTGCTAAGACATTATAGTACGAATGCATCAAGATCACACATGATTTTAATAGAGTTATAGACCATATCCCTCTTTGACATAAATGCCAATTCCATAACACCATGTCCAACATTCGCCCCCTTTTTACATAAATGAAAACACCATGACATCAATGCCAAGACCATAACAACATGTCCAAAAACAATTATAATACTAAGAAATCCATAAGAAGTGAAAAGGGAGAAATCGACCTTGATCTTGCAAACCCTAAGGTCACAAAGCATTAACAACATGCAAGGACCCAATAAACACCCAAAATTATGAGAAACAAATGAAGGGAGAGTGTACTAATCCTGGCTAGTTGAAAATATACACAAGGTAGTCTAAGAAATTCAAATGCATGCAAGTGAAGGGGTATATTTAAGGCTCAAAATAGTCAATTACAACCAAAATCCCTACATGCAAAGAAAATAAGACTACCTATATACAAAATAACGAAGGTCTAGTTTGAAATGACCCAAAAAACAAGTGAAGGAAGTTTGCAAGTTGAATGATATATGGAGAAAAAAGAAACACTATCAAACTTTTTCAAAATTATAAGCTAGAAAAAATGAAGGAGTAGGGTTTACCTTACCAACTTTGATCTTAAATGTTATTCCAAAGACAAGCACCTATGTTGAAATTGTTTTCATCGATGTCAAAGGATCAATGTTGTCATTAATGTCATATTATGACTTTACAAATACACACAACATTTATGAGAATGGTTTATATATATGTTTAAAAGTATATTAAAAAGGGGCGCACATGAAAACGTAAATATTGAAATTGTGGTTTCAAACCCATGGTATTTTCCCATGGTATTTGCAAAAGTGAAATGATAAAAGGGAATTAATTATTTAATTAATGGGTGTCATGTCTTTTTGAATTAACATGTCCCTTCATGAAGGGTTATGATAAAATATAAAAACAGAAAGTAATGAGAGAAAGTGCATGGGTGAAAAATGTAATAACATTTGAAGAAGTAGATGAGCAAAGATTGAATATCATTCCAAGAGGGGAGAGTTGGGAAATTTGTTTCAGGTCAGTTTGGAATTTTTGGGATAACGTATTTTCTGACACTTTTCAGACTATGAAATTTTCAAGAATCTTAGGAGACACATAGAAGTACCACATGTAAACATTTCAGACTTTGGTTCACTATACTTTTTAAAATATGCTCTGTGTAAATTAGGGTTTCTGAATAGTCTTGAAAATTGTTTCAAATAGGTCACTTTGACATTTTCTCTATAACTTATATTATGGGAATTTTCATACCATGAAATTTTTAAGGTTTTGAGGAGACATACAAAAGTACCTCAGATAAAAATTTCATACTTGTTTTCACTAAACTTTCTGATATATTTCATGTGGAAGTTAGGGTTTCTGAATGGTCTTGAAATCAGTTTCAAATAAGTCAATTTGGGATTTTCACTATAACTTCTTTTCTGGGACTTTTGAGACTGTGAATTTTTCACGGATCTGAGGAGACATACAAAAGTACCTCAAGTAAAAATTTCATAATTTTTTTTCTATACTTTCTGAGATAGTCCTCGTGGAAGTTAAGGTTTCTGAATGGTCCTGAAATTATTTTCAAACATGTCAGTTTGGCATTTTCACTATAACTTATTTTTTGGGACTTTTCATACTATGAAGCTTTTAGGGATCTTAGAAGACATACATAATTACATTAGATAAACATTGCATACGTTGGTTCACTATACTTTCTAATATATACCCTATGGAATTTAGGGTTTCTAAATGGTCCTAAAATCAGTTTCAAATAGGTTATCTTGGAATTTTCTCTATAACATATTTTCTGGGACTTTTCAGACCATGAATTTTTCAGGGATCTGAAAATACATACTGAAGCACCTCAAGTAAAAATTTCAAAATTGTATTTGCAAAATTGGATACGTGGCATGTTGTACAATGTCCTTTTTTTATAAGAGGCCAAAAACAACAAGTTTTGGGAAAGTTACCATAAATATCATTTGGAAATTCAAATTTTGGTCAAAGATGGTGAAGGAAGAAGTAGAAATAAGACTAAATGAAGGTAATGTGGGTGTTATAATCTTTTGAAGAAATTATAACTTGAAGGTTAGTGCCGCTCAAACAAATATATTGGTGTCTTTTTCTAAGTTGGTGCTTAGCTGTGGGGATTTGTGTCACCAGTAGATTGGTGTCTAAGAAGAACTATAAGAGTAGATTGGTTCCTACCAGGGTTTTCAACAGTGGGGATTGGTGTCTCTAGTAGGTTGGTTCCTACAAATAATTATAAAGAAAGGTTTTGTAGTTTTCTCGCAAAAGGGTTTCCAAATAATTCTTCTGTTCCATGTTTTGAGGTTAATATATCTCATATGTGATTATTTTATTATGTTTGATGAATTTTTGAAAGAGTAAAAAATTGTATTTACTGATCCCCCCCCCCCTCAATATAAGTGTGTGATCAAAAATTGGTTTCAAAGCATGTTCCTTCGGATATAGTCTAACCAATGGAAGGTATACCTTGGGAGCACACTTGGATGGTCAAGAAGGTTTCTCCACAAACATAGATTCATTGTTTGATGGAACAAACTATGCATTTGGAATAATAAGGATGTGAACATATCTAATGGCTCTTGGGTTTGATATTTGGAAATTATTCATGATTGGTTACACAACCCCAACAACTCCACCAATAGATGTGGTTGGAAATAATCCTAGTGAAAATAATGAAAAATCCATTTTTTCCATGGATAACAAGCATGGAAAGAAGAAAAAATATTGTAAGTAGAAGAAAAGTCTCCACTCAAAATGGGTTAGTGACTCATCTGAAGAAAGTAGTGAAACAAGTTTCGATAGTGATAGAGAAGAAACTCTCTTTATGGAATTAGAAGCAAATTTTGAAGAAGACAAAGGGAAAGAAATGCTAGATTTAGAATAAGAGGAAAATGCCAAAACAAATTGGGAAGTGGATCCTAAAGAAGAACTCATGTGTGCCTAAAGTGAAACAAAGAATCTTAGGAAACAAAATCTGAAACAAAAGGAGCATTTGCAAAAATATGTAGAATAGGATCATGATTCAAAAGGAAAAATGTCGCAAAGCCTTGAAGAAACAAAAAATATTATCATGGACCTAAAGGTTCAATTAGAATAGGAAAGAAAGATAGAAGAAGTGGTGAGAATCTAGCTGAAGGAAAAGGAAGAAAATTGTGAAAAGATAGAATCTAAAATTGTTTCCTTAAGAAAGGAACTGAAGAAAACAACTATCAAGTTGAATATAAGGTTGAAGTTTGAAAAGAGTATTGAAACCTTAAATAATATCATTAATTGTCAAAGGTATACATTCATCAATATTGGTCTTAGATATGATGTTGTTCTTGCCTCCCTACCTAAACCACGCCTTGATACAACCAAGGAAGTTTTGTTTGTTATAGGTGGAGTTCATACTGGTTTTCTAGAAGAGAAACCTATTGTTGATTGTATCGAACAAATTGTTGATTTTCCTATTCCTCACATTCCATAATTTGAGCATGTTATTACAGATGGAATTGTTGTTGATATATCAGGTTGTTCTACTCTTGTAAGTGAAATTGACCCTGAGCCTACTTCCTCTTATAAAATAGCACAAAAATACGTTCCCTATCATCATCCTCGCCATAAAAATAGAAGGAATAACTATCATGGTTTCATATCTTTGCAGAAGAGACATGAAAAACAAAATTGTGGACAAGTATTGACTACTAGGATAGATTGTGGTTGTATTGATGGATGGTTTTGGAATCATTTGACTATATGTGTTAGGACTTAATATCTTTGTGTATCATTCGATGTACAATCGTGCAACATTACTCTTACATAATGATGATTTCCTTATTCATTTGGAAGCATAAGGATGTGAACATATATAATGGCTCTTGGGTTTGATATTTGGAAATTAGTCATGACCGGTTACACAACCCCAACAACTCCGCCAACACATTTGGTCAGAAAGAAGCCTAGTGAAAATAATGCAAAAGACATGAATGACATGGATTACAAGCATGAAAAGAAGAAGAACTCTTGTAAGTAGAATAAGAGTCTCTACTCAAAAGGGGTTAGTGAATCTTCTAAAGAAAGTAGCAAAAGAAGTTTTGATAGTGATAGAGAAGAAAATCTCTTTATGGAAATAGAAACAACTTTTGAAGAAGACAAAGGGAAAGAAACACTAGATTTAGAAGAAGAGGAAAATTCCAAAATATATTGGGAAGTAGATCCCAAAGAAGAACTCATGTGTGCCTAAAGTGAAATAAAGAAGATTAGGAAAACAATTTGAAACAAAAGGAGAAGATGTAGAAATATGTTGAAGAGTATTATGATTCAAAAGTCAAAATGTCACAAAGCCTTGAAGAAACAAAAAAATATTATCATGAACCTAAAGGTTCAATTAGAAGAGGAAATAAAGATACAAGAAGTGATGACAATCTAGCTGAAGGAAAAGGAAGAAAATTGTGAAAAGATAGAACCTAAAATTGTTTCCTTAAGAAAGGAACTGAAGAAAACAACTATCAAGTTGAATAGAAGGTTGAAGTTTGAAAAGAGTAATGAAACCTTAAATAATATCATCAATTTTCAAAAGTCTCCATTCATCAATAATGGTCTTAGTTATGATGTTGTTGTTTCCTCCCTACCTATACCTCGCCTTGTTACAACCAGGGAAGTTTTATTTGTTACAGGTGGAGTTCATACTGGTTTTCTAGAAGAGAAACCTATTGTGGATTGTACCAAATAAATTGATGAGTTTCCTATTCCTCATATGCTATAATTTGGGCATGTTGTTACAGATGAAATTGTTGTTGCTATGTCGCGTTGTTCTACTCTTGTAAGTGAAATTGAGCCTGAGCCTACTTCCTCTAATAAACTATCAAAAAAATATGTTCCCTATCATCATTCTTACCATAAAAATAGAAGGAATAGAAATTATGATTTCATATCTTTGCAGAAGAGACGTGAAACATATAATTGTGGACTAGTGTTGAATACTAGGAGAGATTGTGGTTGGATTGATGGATGGTTGTGGAATCATTTGACTAGATGTGTTAAGACTTCATATCGTTGTGTATCATTTGATGTACAGTCACAAAAAATTCCTCTTACGTACTGATGATTTCCTTAGAAGTGGTTGACCGAGGACTGACCCGACATGACACTCGATTGAAGTTTGGACTGAGTATTCGACGATTAAGTTTTGACTGGGTTGTCCATCGACTAGAAATTTCAATGAGAACAATTGTTGCTACTTATTGATCCCTTAGGGAGGAATACTTGAAGTTGTTGATATGCGAACCCAACTGATGTCTTATTGTTGACTCAACTATTTCTTATTGAATGGACTTGGATTTGTCGAGACCAACCAAAACCATGTTCAATTGTTGTAGGAGATGTACTATTGCTTATGTTGAATACAAAGACTGTTTGGATTGACAAAGGATGATTATCTTGTGTTTTTTGTGACAGTGTTTAAACTTCTTTAGGAGTGTTTTTGTACAGTATTTGAGCATTTTTTGCAATTAGAACAAATAAAATGGGGAAATTTGTGTGTTATGTTATTTGTTTTCCTCCAAGATGAGTTTTATTAAGACAAAATTGAAGAAATTCAAAATGGAATATTTTTCACCAATCAACACACCCATGGTCACAGGTTGTAAATTGAGCAAAGATAATGAATCTCCAGAAGAAAATCAAACATTGTATAGGTAAATGATTGGAGTCCTACAAATGTGACAACATCAAGGTCAATCATTGTGCAAGCAGTAGGATTGGTTTCATGGTTTCAAGCTTCACCAAAAGAAACTCATGTGAAAAATGTGAAAAGAATATTCAAATATCTAAAGGGCACCTTGTACTTTGGCTTGTGGTACTCAGGGGGTGAATATTTTACTCTAACAACATATACATATGCAGATTGGGAAGGCAATGTTGATGATAGGAAAAGTACAAATGGAGGAGAATTCTTTATGGAAAATGGTCTAATGTCTTGGTTTAGTAAGAAAAAACCTTTAGTTTCTCTATCCACAACAAATTTCAAGTATATACCAACAACATCATGTTTCACACAATTTATTTGGATGAAGTAGACATTGAAATATATTAAGGTAGAATATGTTCATCCAATATCAATAATGTGTGACAACACAAGTGCAATAAATATTTCAAATAATCATGCAATGCACTTAAAAACAAAGAATATTTTAATAAAGTATCACTTCTTAAGAGAACAAGTATCATAACAGAATGTCAAGTTGGAATATATTGTCACCAATGAATAGATTGTGGATGTTTTCAAAAAAACCCTTCCCAAGGAGACATTTGAATATCTCAGACATAAATTGGAATTAATATCCATCTCATCACTAAGTTCTTAAGAAGAAGCACAAGCTCTGGAGGAGAATCCCTTTTCCATTGATGTCAAAGGGGGAGAGTTGTATATAGGGCATGGTGGATTATGTGTTTCATTGCAGGATTTCCAATAATGACAAAAGGGGAGATTATTGGAATTATTGTCATTGATGTCAAAGAATTAATGTTTTCATTAATGTCATACTATGTCTTTACAAATACACACAGAATTACCAAGATTGATTTATATATAGGTTTACAAGTATATTAAAAAAGGGGTGTACATGAAAAAGAAAAAATGTGGCATGTTGGTTTCAAACACATGGTTTTGGAAGCCCATGGTATTTTCACATGTCTTTTCCCATGGTATTTGGAAAAGTGAAATAAAAGAAAAGGAATTAATTATTTAATTAATGGGTTTCATGTATTTTTGAATTAACATGTCCCTTTATGAAGGGTTATGATAAAGTATAGAAAGAGAAAGTGCATGGGCAAAAAATGTAATAACATTTGAAGAAATGGATGAGCAAATATTAAATAGCATTCCAAAAGGGGAGAGTTGTGAAATCATTTACCAGGGTTTGTACCAATGGGGATTGGTGTATCTAGTAGGTTGATGCCTACAAATATTTGTAATAGTAGATTGGTTCCTACAAAGAATTATAAATAAAAAAATTGTAGTATTCTCTCGAAAGGGTTTCCATGTAAATCTTGTGTTCCATGTTCTACAATTAATAGATCTCATATGTGATTGTTTTCTTAAGGTTGATGAATGTTTGAAAGAGTAAAAGTTTTTCTTATAATGATTCACCCCCCCTCTTAGTATAAGTGTGTTCTTAACAATCTGAAGTTAGGCGTAGCTCAGTAGTCCATCAGAAGAATCCATGGAAAACACAATCACACTTAGTACTATCTCAAAGGATACAAGAAGAAACCAGTTTCAAGCTACCAACAATTCTCATAGCCGATTTCCTATGGAAAGACCATTAATATAAAGAGAGCCACACCCAGAAGTAGAAACCTCCATGGATTTCCTATGATGAGCACTTTTAGAGGGACAAATCAACTTTGAGTGTATAAATATTTAGGTGGCAAACCATTAAAAACTTGCAATGACCCAACAAACACTTGAAATTATGAGAAAGAAATGAAGGAAGAGCCTACTATATTTATCTAGTCAATCAGGTAGACAAGGAAATGTAAGAAATTCAAATGCATGAAAGGTAGGGGTAGATTGAAGGCTCAAGAGAATAAAATAAATCAAGAATCCCCACATGTAAAGAGAAGAATACTTCCCATATAAAAAAAAAAACCCAGGATGTGTTTAAACTAAACCAAAAAAAGAGTGAAGGAATACTGTGAGCCAAAAGAGATATGGAGAAAAAAGAAACACTAAATTTGACTCTTTCAAAATTATGAGCTTGTAAAAATAAAGGAGTTAGGATTACCTTAAAAAAAATGATCTTAAATGGTGTGCCCAAGTCAAGAACTCAAAGCTAACCATAGCTCAATAATGCATTAATCCAGGGAGAATACAATCACATCTAGTACCAACTCAAAGGCCTAAAGGAGAAACTAGTTTCAATATTTCAACAATTATTGGAAATAGTGGCCAAGGGAGAGACAATTAAAAGAAGTAGAGTCACACCCTAAACATACATAACAATAAATCAATGAATAAAACCCTATAGAGGTACCGAGATGAACACTTTTAGACAAAGACAAATATGGGCATGGAATTAAAGCCCATGAGAATCCCCCCCCGTCAAGCACCATAAACACACCCAAAAGTAAAGATAGTGAAAAAAATTCCAAAGTGATGTAAAAGACCAAACAAAAATCCAAGAAACACACCAAGACAAAACCATTGAATCTATTGCCTCAAGAATAGGGGTCGTCTCAAAATAGTGGAAAAAAAGAAATAACCCAACACTAAGACATGTAGAATATCAATGATTTCCTCCATTCATGAAGTTACAATCCATGTTTAGAATACCCTCAACTTGCCTTAGTTTAGACCACAATCCAATGCACCTCACTTGCATGAAGAAAAAAGAGGAAATAATAGGTATGTGGGAGCATTAAATTCTTTGCAAGATCGGCACATTAAAGAGTTGTAAATGAAAAATCAATGCACTATGAGCTCAATGCGTCACCAAACCCTCCACCCCAATCCATGAGGTCAACATCAACCTCCTACCAACTAATCAGAGACCCAAAAATGCTAAATTTAAAAATCTCATTTTAACACAAAATTTCCAACTTATGCAAAACCTTAGTTCAAGGGATTATTTACATAATATACCACCAATTTAATAAGGATGCCTAAATTTTGTATGTCCCACATGAACACAATAAGTAAAAAAAATGTTTTCACGGAAATTTAAATATACTATATACTAGATATATATTTAACACTATGTATCATAATTCATTACTATGAATAATCATATTTATAAACTTAAACATATTCAATATTCAATATTACAATTCATCATATTCAATAATTATGTTTATAAGTTTGTTTGAGGATAAATTCAACATTAATGATAGGTTCTACCTTTTGGTTTTTGTTACTTAAATTGACTTTTTGAATGCATAAATAGATTCAACACCCTTAACAACCCTTGAATCACTTGAATTATAAACTCCTAACAACTCAAATCTACATTTTCTGATCAAATTTCTAACAAAATTGATGAAAAAATATGTAAAAAAACCAAAAAATAAAATATTAACATTTTTCATTAATTATGTTGAAGGTATATCTTAGGGATGGGTTTTGAGGAAAACCTGTCAACCGAGAAAACTACCTTATCACTCCAGTTGTCAACTGGGAAACACCGCCTTATCACCCTAGTTGTCATGCATTTATTTGTTGTGTCTATCTCAGATGTGATGTTTATCTATTCGTTGACTGCAAATTACTCACTTGTGTCGATTTCTTCACTTGAAATGGCAAAGCCTGACGAAAAACTCAAAAAAATGAGAAAACGAAAGAACACAATGTAGCCATGTATTGGAATTAATGTTTATATATTTTTTCGGCGGGGGATTGGTTTTGGTTATTATTTTAGGGCTTCTATTTTTGGTTTTGTTGTGGGACTTGATATCTCAACCTATTCTTCTTCTTTTTAATATAAATCTGTTGGAAAAAGAGTCTTTCACTCCCTTCGTTCGATGGAGTCAATGTTTCCCACTTTGTCGCACGACATACCTGTTAACCACCTACTTGAGATTGTTTCAAATAGATCCATCGATGGGGATTGAATGTTTTTAAAATCTTGTCAAGGAAAAAGAACTAGTGCTTATTGATATTTCATAAATTAATTTATTAAGGGGGAGGGTTATAGATATTTTTATGAGAGGAATATTTACTGATATGTTTTGTGTTTATTTCTCTTGCCTTTTTCTATGTATGACTTGTTGCAGGATTTGGATCTTATTTCGGAGGGAGCACAGAGTTTGATAATAACTATTGATAACCACAAAAGGTTGAGCTTTAAAATGCTTGGGAAGAAAATTTCCTCCGTTGGAACATGTCTCCTCTACAAGCCATGGTGGGAAGGCATTTTGTTGGATAAATCAGGAGGACACTGTGAGGTTCCTATTGGGTTTTATATGAGTGGTCTCCCCCCTTTCCTCCATGATAATTGAATATATGGGGATAGTAAACCGTGAGGTTTATTGATGATTGTTATGAGGAAAATCTCTCTATGGATAGGGTGAACCAGAACAGACGAAAATGACTGCAAAAATCAACTCTATCCCATAAACATGCTATATACACCAATGTGAAAGTGATATAAGAAAGAGGCCTACCTCGTCCAAATGTTCAATGATGTCCACCGTTGAGCAATTCGACCCAAATCTATATACCTACAACAAGTTCTCAACAAACAAGAAAAAAACACATATGGTGGCAATATAAACGGTTAGCACATTAGATAGCATAATCCATCAATATACATAACAAATATGCCCATGGATAATAATTCATATATTTTCAAGATATTAATTGGATGGGAAAGGAGTATTTCTATTAATAAATGATTAGTAGAAGTGAAGATATTACAGACTTCCGTGTCATCACGGTTCGGAACTGAGAAACCAAGTTCCTTCCAGTTGGGCCTCCACCAAAGGCAAACTCATAGAAAGGAGACAATAAGGTTCTCCAACAATAATGGAAGAGCTTGGGGGCTGAACATTGTGTTTAGACTTAAAGGATAAAGGGATGTAGACTCAATGTGAAGTAAATAATTCCTCTAGAGTAACTTTTCTCTCAAAGTTGAATTCTCTCTCCTTTTCCATAGCTCGAAATTGGCTTCTTTATAGCCTTCAGAATGGAACTGAAGGGCTGAGTTGGAACGTTTCCAGTATATGGAAGGCCAAGGATTAGAGATATCCTGTCGTGACATGGAAACCTGATATTTAATTTCATTTTTTGGCACAAATCCTTATGTACGCGGGTTGTAGTGGAGCAGCCTGCGTATATGCTTGTTGTATAGTATGCAAGATGCGTACAAGTGGAAAATTTGTATTTTTGTTGGGTATGTGTTATATTCTTTGCACGAGTAGTAGTGTATGAGCGTCTGCGTCGAGCATGCAGGGGGGTTAGAGGGGGGGGCACTAGGCCCCCCCTCGGGGGGTGCAGGGGGGCGGAGCCCCCCGTGAGGCGGTTCGGGGGCAGAGCCCCCGAAAAAGTTTTTTCGGGACGACATATTTCCGCCGGGACGACATATTTCCGGGACGACATATTTTCGGGACGACATATTACCGGGACGACATATTTCCGGGACCACATGATATTAGGCGGTTTTTTGGCACATGGTTTTTTGCCGATGGTTTTCTATTTTCGGTTAAGGAATTAGGGTTTTGGATGCCGCTGGCTCCTATATGTATATTGTATTGT
>SNQJ01S0071931.1:4540-42694 GCA_010110895.2 Picea sitchensis | reverse complement strand
ATGTGTGCAAGATGCCAATCTAAAATTTGATTAGCTAGAGTATCTGTAACTTGGTTTAATCTCCTAGGAACATGAAAATATGTAATATAATCAAAGTTTCATTCTAAGAGACGTACCTTAAGGAATAATCGATGTAAATTTGGATCATGAACCCAGTATACTCTGTTTAGCTGAGACACGACTAGTTGAGTGTCGAGATAGACCTGGAGATGAGAGATACCTGATGACAAAGCATCACGAAGAAAATCAATAACTACACTATACTCGACGACATTATTTGTGGTGTCACCTAAGCATATACCTCCGGAAGATAATAAATGGCCTTGAGGTGTAAAGTTTACCCAAGCTGCGGAGGCAAGCCTCCGAATGTGCCAACTAGCACCGTCTGCATACCCAAGAAACACCTCAGAATCACTTGACATCTACCACAGTGACAAAAGATAACATCAATGACACATCCATAACACTAAAAGAAACTAAAAAGTAATAGTACAAAGACTATACATATGTTACAAAAAGTTACCCATAGTGACCTGCCTATGAGTAATACTTCTTGAGGTAGAGCCCATTTCTAGGCTTTGTCAAAGCATTCCCTTCAAAATCAACCAGATGATAAGCACCCTTTTTAAAACCTCTTTTGTGATGAAAGGTCTGAGCCACATGAGTTTGAATTTTCCTTTCCCTAGGGGGTCCTTTTCTTGGTCATAGACCAGGACAAGGTCACCTTCAGAGAAAATCCAAGGATGAACAGACCTATCATACTGACACTTGACCTTATGTTTGTGAGCCTCATTGTCTAGGGCCGCATCACGACGCTTCTCATTGAGCTTCTCAAGGTATACTAACCATTCTTCAAGTGGAGAAGTGTCTGGCAATAATTATACTGCCAACTTTAGAGATGGGATTTGACATTCGATGGGAAAGACTACCTCCAGCCCATAAACAAGTTGGAAAGGTGAGAAACTGATTACAGTCTTAACAGATGTTCGGTAAGACAATAATGTCGAGTATAACATCAAATGCCAATTTGACTTGGCTGAGTTGATAGTTCATTGTTGAATGGTCTTAAGAGTTTTGTTTACAGCTTCCACCTACCCATTTTCTTGGGGGTAGTAGGGTGATGAGTGTTCTTGCCGTAAACCAAGCTTTGATGTTAACTCGGTCATCATCCAATTCTGAAAGTGACAACCATGGTAGTGAAAATCTCCCACAGGATGTCGAACCTTGCTATTATATGGTTAAATAAAAAGAGAGTTGCAGTCTCTCCATCATCTTTAAATGTTGGCATAGCTTCAACCCACTTTCTGAAGTAGTCTACAACTACGATGATATAGTGGTGCCCCCTTTCCGAAGGAGGGTTGCATGTAGTGTAATCAATCCCCCACTTAGTGAAGGGACCAACTATGATGATAGGAAACATGGGAGCATCATGTGCCCTCATCTTCCGAGAGAATATTTGGCAGGGGTGGTACTTCTTGATCGATTCGATACAATCTTTGATAAGTGTCGGCCAGAAGTATCCTGCTCATAGAATCTTTTGGGTTGTTTCCAACCCAGAAAAATGACCTCCACAATATCTGGTATGGTAATCATTAAACACGATAACAACTTCTTCGTGAGTGAGACATCGGTGTAGGATGAAATCTACACCTATCTGATACAATGTATCATCGAGTATGAGATAATTCTTATCCTGATGGCATATGCATCGACGCTCATCACAAAAAGCAGTGGTGGGGAAATTCAAAGTCTAGAGATAGATAAGTATATATCCGTACCAGGGATCCGAAGAGGTGATCAAAAAAATATCTCCTCTGATAGGCAACTCTTCGGGCACAAGATCGCCTGACTCAACCAGAAGTTCCAAAATAAGTTCTGCGAAGACCATTGACTTTTTGGACTTTGCTGAAATGGAATCTAAGTCATACTCCTGGAGGATGACTATCCATATACTAATTTTTCCACCTATTACCCATCGTGTCAACATGTACTAAAACGGATTCACGACAGCAATGACGGTAGTCTCGTGAAACAAAACATAATGACGGAACCGTTGAATAGCATGGACTGTTGCTAACACAAGTTTTTCAATATGAGAATAATTGAGTTCTGGTCCTACGAGGCCTCGGCTCAGGTAATAGATGACATATTTTGAGAACAAGTCATCTTCCTAAACTAATACCATGCCAATGGTTGACTCTGTTGCAGCCAGATATAATAAGAAATCCTTGTTATAGTTAGGCGGCCGGAGTAGAGGGGTAGTTGTGAGTGCATGTTTCAATGCGAAGAAAAAGCATTAAGCAGCATCGTCCCAATAAAAAGGAACGTCTTTTTTAAGTAGGCACATAAATCCCTTGGTGATCTCAGCATAGTTAGCGATAAAACGTCTTAGAAAATTTGCCTTTCCCCATAGACTCTGAATTTGAAGGATTGTGCGTGGAGGGGGCAAATGAATTATTTCCTCAACCTTGAGAGGATCAACCATGATCCCCGTTGTTGACACTATGAAACCTAACAAACGTCCTGACGTTATGCATAAGCTACACTTGTTTGGATTCAAGCAAATCTGAAAGTAGTGACAACGTTCGAAGATAAGTCGGAGGTGTGTGGGATGATCCATTCTCTTGTGAGATCGAGATTCTAAATCATCTAAATAAGCCTCGTCTATATGCTTGAGGTCATGGAAAGAAAAATATATGGCCCACTGAAAGGTCGCTCTAGCATTTTTAAGACCAAAAGGCATCTTACGATACGCGAATGTACCCCAAGGACAAATGAATTTCATTTTATGTTGGTCTTCAGGTTTGATTTGTATTTGATTATATCCCAAAAAACCATCCATGAAAGAAAAGGCCTCACAACCAGCACATTCATCAATGATCTGGTCGATGAAAGGTGTGGGAAAATTATCTTTGGGACAGGCCTTGTTCAAATCACGGAAGTCGGTACATACATGAATCGTGCCTTGTTTTTTATTGACCGGCACATGATTTGACACCCATTGGGTCAAATGAATAGGATATATAAACCAGGCTTTTAGCAATTTCTCAACCTCAGCCTTAACGACTGTTTATTTCTCAGGATTAACTAGATGAAGCTTCTACCGAATAGGCTTGGCATCAGGATACGTTGTGATTTCATGTTCGACTATTTTTGGATCGATACCTGGCATTTCCTCATAAGACCAGGCAAAAATGTCGCGGAACTCGTTAAAAAGATCTGTATAGAGTTGAATCTCTCTGGGGGAGAAGTTAGCTCTGACGAAAACATTCTACACAATGCCAGGGTTTCAAGAGATATTGATCGGTATGGTTTCAACAATGGTTGCCATATTACCATCATCATAAACTTCATGGGTAGCTAAGAGATTAATAAGACAAGACTGATCTCCCGTCCTAGTCACGGTGAATTCTCCTGCTTCGATTCGGCTTAACTCTAGGAGGAATTATGATCTATGATGAAGATCTTCCCAAGGTTTGTCCAGACTAGTCATTGCTTTGATTATTGCTTCGTCAGAGGGCAAGACCAAGTCTAACGAATCGACGTCAGTGAGAGAACCCTGAGCCCAAATAGGCTCTAGAAGTGGATCGAACTCTTGCATAGGAGTTGGATCATTGTTAGCGGAATCTTTTTGGACTAAATATTATGTTGCTTCAGCTACAAACAAGGGCATGGACATGCCTGGGTTCCCTATGCCATCCATCGTGGCCAATTGGGAAGGAAGTATCCACTGATCGTCGAAGTAAGTCGTGCGGAATGACGAAACTTGAAAAATCTCAACCTTATGGTGATTGGATATAAACTTGATATCACCTTGAGGGGGTGGGTAATTGAAGGTACCCATCAAATATGGGCACAAACCAACCCCTACATTGACGAAACCTAGTTAAGGATTATCAATCATTGAGATCGTGGATGCCTCCAATGCAGGGTCAGATCTAGAGAAAGACAATTGATCGATGGTCACAATCCGGCCCTCGTGTGGAAACAACAAGACCAAAAAAATTGTAGCAACCACAACTTTCATGGCATAAGTCCAACTCCTTCCTAACAAGAGATTATAGTCAAGGGGTGCATCGACTACCTCTACTTCGACACACACGGTCTTCCCTCCTAACTGCACGGGAAAAGAAGGAAGGATACCATGTGGTCGGAATGAATGACCATCAAAAGAGGTGAGGAGAGTAGGTGATGGAGACAAAATGGGCTAGCCAATGGCCTTCCAACATGCCAATGACATAATGCATGTCGAGGCGCCCTCATCAACCACCGTGCGAAAGATATTCCGAGTAAAAATTTTCATGGGATAAGCCACTACTATCTGAAACGCTATGTGGTAAGGCATACGAGGTTGTAAGTAGGTTGTATCCAACATGATTGTACCTAGATTACAAGTCTCGGTAGATCCTAAAGTGGTTAACAAGGCTTTCCTCTAGGAAGGGAAGCTTTGGAGGACCTCCAAAGAGGACATCGCACAAGAGTTTTGTGATAAATCTTCCACCACAGAGTAGTTCTAGGCGGCCCTTGCATTTGGGTTATGAGAATCTTTTTTGAATGCACCTTTGGGAATGCATGTCATTGTTTCACCCAACGTCTTCTCAATCTGTAGAGGAAGAGATGGGAGTTCAGATTCTTTCCCCTTCTCAAAAGTGATTGGTTTACTATAGTCATGTTCTCTAGTCGATATAAAAGCATCACCCCTCACCATATATACGTTCGTGGATGCTGGGTTGTTCAATGGCGGAGGGGGTCCTTGGCTGACCCCTTCCGTGCTTGTAGAGGCCTGTGTTAGATTTTTCCCATGTTGGAATGGATTGGTTAACACAGCAGGTTGTTGTTGTGTCACAAACTTTTGGGCCTCTGCAAGTCAGAGACAAAGGTGGGTCGAGTGGTCCTCCGCGCACAGGTTGCATGGATACCTTTCCTTTTGTTTCTCAGTATTTCCCTCGCCATCATTATCGGTGGGTTTCTTATCCGCCTTACCCTTCTTTCATTGTTTTTTCTTTCCTTCAAGCTACTAGGTTTCCTTTGGATTAGTCAATTTCACTGTGTGTACATCCAACGTTTTGGTACGGGGAGCAACCAATGTAGTAGTTTGGCTGGCCGCTGAGTGTTGTATAGACAATTGTTGCAACTGAGTCATTAGTTTCTCAATAGTCTTTGTTTATGCTAAACCAACAATACCATCGACATGTGGTCTAGATCTCTGTCTGGTTTTATCAAGTATTGAGCGAGGTGCATCTGGCAAGATCTCGTATAATAAACCGGACTGAGAATAGATTAGCTCAATTTGTTGATCTCTCATGATGGCGTCTTCTTCAGAAAATACTCTTGATGTCGCGACGTCTTTGGACAACTATGGGACGAAAGACTTAAGGAACCACTTGAGCAGGAATGGTGGTGGGACTGGTACCTTAATTAAACTCTTTTGGCGTCTCCATTCTCGGATGCGATTAGAGATATGGTCTGCTTTTGTCTGTGAAAAATTGGCCAGCAATTCTGTGCCAGCATTGTATCTCACAGGTAACTGGAAATGGTTGAGGAAAGCCATGGCCAATTCACCGAAGGAAGAGTATGTTGAGCGGTCAAGCTCAATGCACCATTTCATGACACTCCCAATGAGAGTATGTTGAAACAATCACAATTATACGGAGTCATGTTTCAACGAGTTAGATGAGCACCAAAGATGGAAGGTATACACATGATCTCCTGGATCTTTGTTAGGATTGGCTTTGAACTTTGGGATGTACGAAGGCAACTTCATTGGCATAGGAGGCCAATGCAGATCATGACAGATAGATTCATTCAACAACCTTGTCAAGTCTGGAAAATGCAAAGTTGTCAGAAAAGGTAGTTTGGGTTGTTGGTGATAACCTGGGAAAAAGGGACCTGGAGTTTGACTAGCACCAGGTTGCCAGGAAAATTTCGGATGTGGGCCCAGATTCTGGTAAAAACCATGGCCATGGCCAGTGTAGGTATTTTGCGTGTGAGGATACATCATCGACTGATTTCAAAAATAGGACATAGATGGTTGGGCATGCATTAAATTCGAAGGACTTTGGGAAGGGTTGCCCCATGTTGGTCCTATGGGGATAGGCATAGTACTTTTTCCAAGGTTCCATTGATTGTAGAAATAATTACCCCGTATTGGCATTCTGGAAGAGGGAATGGATCCCTACCAAGAATTCCAAGGCCCTGATGCAGAAGAATTTCCTAGGTGTGCCCCCTGTACAAGAATAGTACACTGCATAGGAATAGATTGTCTGAAACTGGGATTGCCCCCAGTTGGGAAAGCAGCTGACGAGAAGGCATTGTTACCAAATGCACCGAACAAAGAAAATGGTGTTGAACCTACCAACATATTATGTGAAGGTGGTCCTTGACTCCCCCCTCCAAATAAACTATGGTGTGCAGGTGGCCCAGTGGATTGTTGATGCGTTCCACCGAGTGAAGGGGATGAAGGAGGTATATGACCTCCCCTGTAAGGGGAAGCATTAAAAGGAGAAGGAGTGCCCCCCATGTGTCCTTGTAGAGGAGCATTATAGCTCCCTTCCCTCAGACTTGAAGTCTGTGAAGTGGAGTAGGAAAGTACAGGACTTGTACCTGAACTAGGCATCCCGTATGAGAACGGAGGTCCTGTCGCACATGGTGTGAAAGGGGTTGTGGCCGCCACCAGATATAGGATCGGACCACTGTGCGATGTAAAGGTGGTTGAGACCATGGTGACTCGGACCGGTGATGGTGGGTTAGGAGGTGGAGATGCTCCTATGGTGACAACCGTAATGGGAATTAAATAATTCCCAAAAGGAGTAACAATATTTGTTTCCATTGCTGTGTGCGACACTATCTGGCACTCGTAAGGATGAATCAATATGATGGTGGGTGTCGAAAGATCAGTGGTGGAGGCTTCAAATAGACCAAAATCTTTCACTCCGAGGTCTAAAATGGTTGATTCCTCTGGATGTTGGTCGGGCACAATTTCTTGTGACCTGGTCGCTTCAAAAGACCCTTGTTGGTCTAGCTTTCCCCTTAGTGGTGGCGGGCGTGGCTCTAGTGTAACCGGCGGAAGGAAAAAAAGCCTTCATGACCGGTGGAGCTCATGATCCTCCACTGTGTGAGAAGATCAAAGACACTCTAGGGTATTCTAATCGTTCAAAAGAAACACACACTAAAAAAACTCCCTATAAGATAAGACAGGCAAAGACTAAATTAATTGGAAGAATAGTTACAACAACCAACACTAGAGCAACTTACTGGTGCAAGTGAAACTAAAAAATGGAAGCACCCTCCAGGTATACTCTGAAAAGTGTGGCCCGATGTCTATCTCATATACCATGGTATACCCCCGTAGTCACTTGTGTATGTACCTAAAAAAGATAGGCAACTAGGTTGCCAGTGCGCGAATAGTCACCAGGCGGGTACAGTCGAAAGTCTGGTAGACCATAATGAGCAGGGTATCGAGCCCGAAACATGTCAAGGGTATCGAGAGAAAGTGGTTCAGAAGACAATTGAGGACCTCAAACATATTCGAGACCCACAAAGCCCCGTGGAAAATGCAATCGACGGAATCCCAAGACAAGCCCTGTATATGTGTTCTCCACTACAATTGGTCTAGCTTTGAAGGCGTTATCTCCACTACCTTTCCTCACATGACCTCGTGTTTATCCCCTATGTTATAGGGGGTTCCCAGATAACTTTCACGATACTAGACTTGGACACTCCCTAACTCAAACTCCAATGTTTGATTTTAATGGCCTTGAAGAGTTTCATCTCCAACCTAATCCAAGGCCCTAATCCTTAACTAGTTGGTTAACCCTACAAACATAAAAGTCTAATAAATTTTAGATTTAGTGTTAATTTTATGGCTTGTCTTATGTCAAAGGGTATGAAAGTGAAATTGATGAGGTTTGAAATATGAAAGTAAAAATGAACAAAAAGTTGGAAACAAAAACCTACACTTAATGCAAAATTTCAACAACTTTTCAAATTTTTATTTTTATTTTTTTTTCTAAGATTTTTGAACAACAAACTCAAAAAAGGATTTCACTTGACTACGAGCTACTTATTATCTAATTAAACTGCAAAGAACTTATGAAAGAAAATACTTTTCCCTGGTTGCTAATGCAAAACAACACTTTTCAACCAAACAAGAAAAATGAAAGATTTTTTTATTTATTTGAATGCTCACAAAGAAAAAAGGAAAAATACCAACAAGTAAAAACCAAGAAAAAATTATGGCCTAATCGCAGATCACAAAGAATCACTTCAATAAATCACACACTAGCAACTTAAAAAAGGACTCTCACACTTGTCTAAAAACCCTAAAGATTTTTTTTTTGATGACAACTTTTAAATGAAAAAGAAAGCTATGGCTAAGATCAATCCTAAGATACTGACTGCTAGGACAGAGATTCAAAACCCCGATAGGTATAACTCCTATCAAGGGAAAGGATGATTGCCTCACCCTCAATAAAAACTATCCTACACAAGCACACTATTGACAATTCAACAACAAGCGTGTGCACACGAGTTGTGTAGAGCCAGAGGGCGTGTACATGCGTGTTGGCCTTATACAGTCTGCATGTATCTCTAAAAATCTGAAACAAATAAAAACAAACAATCCAGACCAAGAAGAGACCACTGATATTGATAACCAGGATCTCTTGAAGGCTTAGACACTCTCTTTAACAGAAAAAATGAAAAAATTCATAAAACAAACCAATATGAGATGAGACCGAAAACAACCAAGACTAGAAAGATTTCCAGAAAACCCCTGAGAATGGATGATTCTGACAGGGAAGAGGATGACTGCCTCCAAAATTTTATGGAATCTACGCGCTACTTTTACTTCTTCAACTAGAATTTACACGTGGGCTATAATAAAGTAGGGTGTGGGTACACGCATGCAGACCTTATGTAGGCCACGTGTACCTCTGTGGGTCTCGAAAAAACATAGTCAAGAAAAAATCAGAGATAGCTGGTATGGAAGACCAACTTCTCTGTCAGCTCAGACTTTGCAGAAACTTAAAAAAACAGGAAATAAAACTAGTCTTTTAAAACTACCCAAAAATATAAAATTCCTAGGAACCCTAGAGACTTCCCCAGTATGGTCGCCAATTCTGTTGTGGTGGGAAATCCCCTTATGGACTAGAAAATAGGGTTATATTATGCATGCATATATGACCAAAAGAAACCTACTTTCTACCTTTGTCCCAGACCTAATCCCCATTTCTTTTCAGCAAATACATGGTTATACCAACATACCTTGTCCCGGATGTTCGATGTCAATCCTTCTTCATGCTTGATTTCTCATTAGCAGCTCTCCTCCCAAGGATGACCTGCATACAAAACAAGAAACAAATTACACATGCATTTTACCTACAGACTAATGGGTTAGAGATTCAAACATATATTTACTGAACTATGAAGAACTCATATAGTGGGACGGGAAAAGAATTTCTTTATTATTAACTTCAAATGTCCTCCAACTTCTTTTCTTTGTATCTCTTCTTTCACAAGGATGGCTAAAGGGTTGGGACAATGGGAATGTGCAATTGGGCATAGTTTCTTTACTCTATTTCTCCTCTTCCAAATGGGACCCCTAACCTTTCTTTTATAGGCTAGAAGAAGATAGGTATTTGGACAAACCCTCGGCCATGCATGGACAAGAGTTTCAGTTAACTCACCCAAATCTATGTGTTCCGTCAACAACTTTCATTTTTTCGTGCTTTTGTCGATCCACGCGGGTTGTTTTAGGTCAGCTAGCGTGTACACGCATGCAGTAATGGAGTAGGGCACGTGGGCCCTTATAAAAGAGGTTTTTTAAAGAGTTTTTCATGAGTGCTTTGTAAAAGAAGGGATCTGATATGGTCTGATGCTAGGTAAGCATATATGGTGAAAATTAGGGTTATAACACTCCCTTTCCTTGATTTTTCTGTGAGGGGTTCCTAGGCCCAAATTTCTGTGTCTTATGTTTAAGATTCTACTCTATTTTCACGGCATATCGGTATGTCACCCCCAAGAAAGAGATGTCTAGAAACTCCATTTTGGCCTAGATGTATCTATGTAGACCACTACGATACTTGAGCAGTAGATGTCGCTCAGAGTCTTTCATACCCAGCTTGGTGCGCAAGGTATGTAAGATATTTTTGAACCCGGGAATTTCTTGGTCTCTTTCATGACGCAGTGTGGTCCATTTTGTATATAGGTCATCATAACTTTTGACAAGGTAGTATTGTTCCTTAATAGAATCCCTAAAGGACTCTCAAGTGACCATCACTATAAATAATGAAGGTTCCTCTATTCCCTTTTACTCACAGAAAGTTTCCCACCAATATTTGACATGGGGAACGACTTTGAGGAGCGCAAAAGTAATATTTTATTTATTCGAAAAGTTATGGACAGAGAAATACCCTTCTAATAGATTCAACCATTTGTCTACATCATCTGTGTCTATCTGAACTTTAAATATAGGAATATCAAAGTTTATTTTTACCTTGAATGGGGCGGTGCCTCTACTTGAGGAAGATTCATCACCTATTGGTAGCCTTCGAAGGATTTGCGCAAAACTATCCATCACCTCATTCCTCTATTGTGTGAGGGATTCCTCGAGAAAATTTTTGAAAGGATGTCCTGTCCCTTCATCTTTATTTTCTCCCTCCATGAGAGGTCGCTTGGGGCCACGATAGATTTTGTGCTCAAGAGAAACAAGCTTGAGACCCAATTCTTTGTACCCTGACCTCATGTTGACGGGCGAAACTGACCGTCCGTCAATTGGGAGAGTGGAACTGGTCCGGGGTTGTCTAAATAACCCAAGCCGTTTGGAATGGACCACCTTGACGAGTTTAACGGCTCCGTTGGCCGCTCTAAGGTCTTCTATGAAAACCAAAGAGAGAATTGATTTGAGTTAAGAAATATTCTATGAAAACCAAAGAGAGAATTGATTTGGAGTTAAGAAATATAAGAAACTAGAAAACCAATAAAACAAAGAAAAGTAACTAAACTAATAAAGGAAACTAACCAACTACACTAATCTAACTATAAATTACTAACTACTTATATATACAAGATATTAACCAGATTATAATAACTCAAATCAATCCACCTAATTATCATCTATGATATTCTCATTCACAACATACACATGGACAAACTACAGATTTGATTAAAACCCGCGAAAACTCATGATCGGGCCGCCTGAGACAAAGGTCTTTTTTGATTTTTTATGTTTTATGAAAAGGAAATACAAATTTAATTAAAATTAAATCAATCTAATCTATCTTAATGAAATTAAACAATGTAATATAAATCTAATCAACTATCATTTATATTAAACTATTTTAACATAAACAGTAAAGAAACATCTAACTAACTCAATTGAAACGCCTCCAAGTCTCCGCCTGCGGTAAGATGTCTTCTGGGTTGGTTGGGGAAGAAATTCACACTATTTAGTCCTTAAGCTTCTCAAAAACGATCAGCGTTTCTTTGAAGCATGTTATAGGACAAACAAGACATAAAAGAAATCATAAATGCTTTCCTCGATGATAAATCTTTGCGCAGGGGAAACCACAGTAACATACTTATATAACAATTCAATCTACTAAGAAGACAAAGTATCATTCATAAAATGAATCAACAACTGCTACATTCTTTATCTCTTTGAAAGCAACAAGATATGTATAACAATAAGAAATTATATCACTTGTATTTGATTTAGATAACAAAGTAATACTAAACCGTAAAACAAAATGATATACAAAACTTGAACAAAGTGTCATATATTGAAAGCAAAAGCTATAATAACGATCACCTTCCGCTTTGACCAACATTACATATCCTTGTTCTCCCAAATTGAGGATTGTTTTTTATTACAAAATCATAGGTTTATTTAGGTTTCTCACAAGGTAAAACCCTTTGTGAATAATAGCAAACTGTTTACAAAATTTGGGAAAATATCCCAAAAACCGGATTGAAACTAACAACCTAAGATTAAAATTCAAATTTTGAAATATCTCCTAAACTGAAAACTGGTATGCCCATTTGATCCCCAATTGTGATGTACCGAAAATGAAAAAATGAACAAGTTTAAAAGATATTTTGTTACTAATGGTGTACCCTGATCTCGACTAGCCATGTAATCACCGATTCTCAGAAATGGGTCTAATTTGAGGAACATACCGCTTTAAGTCAACTAAAACCAATGAAATATATCTCAAATCATAAGCAAAATACTTAATTACTAATTAAAAACAAGTAAATCACCTAAATCACAACAAACCAAAACTACTATGCTAATTTAGAACAAACAAAATCTTTTAATTTAATCTATTTCAATCAAAACAAAAATCAAATAAATCTTGCAACAAAATCCATCCATATAGAGGCAAAAAATCCTACATCCATTTGTTTTTCATAATAAATCCATTTAGAATTTAGTGTAGGAGTTAGAGGTGAAAATCTTTGCCACCAGATTTGAAGCATACACCAGCAGCTTCATCATTGGTAATTAGATTGAACTCACACAACTCCTGAAGGAAGCCACAACACCAATTTCCCACCTACACATCATTTTCCTTTCTTGTCTTCAAAACTGGATTCATGGTTACAAGTTAATGTACCTTGATTTTCTTTCACTGTCAATTTTTGAAATTCATCTCTTCCATCCATTGCTACAAAAAGATCCTGGTTGTTTGTGTGTAGTCTCTATTTTTTCAAAGCTTCAGGTCCGCAGGGCCAGAATCGAAGCCCAGGCACTCGCTTTTGGGAAACTAACCGCCCATGTCCCACAAAATCATTTGGTCGAAGAGAGGAACAAAGGATTTGAATTTTCACATTCAGCCTTCCTCTCAAGTAGTGCTCATTGGAGTTGGGGAATCATCGTAATCATGTTCATAATCAACTAATCCAATAGACTGTTCCCTAACCACTGAAGAGTCCAAGACACTTCCATTTCCAACATTTGCATTTGTTGATTTACTGCATGAAGCAGAGGCACGAGCAACTACTAATTTATCTTCTTTATCAATACTGCTTTCGAAGTAACCTCTTCTCAAGAACTTGGTCATCATTCTGATTCAGAAGGATTTTCGCTATCAATTGATCTTAAACTCCAAGAAATATGCAGATACATGTTCAAAAGAACAAGACAGATCACCTCATCATCCAAATTGCTGAAATTTTTTATAAGACCAAACATGTCTAAGAACAAAGTTTCACTGGACACAAACTTCTCGAGCAAGTAACTGTAGTTGGTAAATCCTTCTAAGATTCACTGTCAAGGATTACTCATCTTTAGATACCCCTGCTTATTTTATGGCAGATCTGAGCTTCAAAACAAGCTCATCTTCCAATTCCTTCAACTTATTCTACGCAGAATCTTGCAAGTCTGCCTGGCTTTCACTAGCACGGAATGTGATTGCCTTGACACATGACTTTTAAAGTGTTTGCTTCCCCATGTTTGAAAAAAATGCTTCTTTTATAAGCTAAAGCACAGTCATGAAATTTTGTTCTTGACGTTTGAGTGAATAAAGCTCAATCTTCATATGTATGATAATTTCCACTATTGATGATACCTTCACCTTGTCTCCTAAATATCTCCTCAACATCTCAGGATAATGCTTCATCATAATTTGTCAGCATTTCGCTTATTATTGTCTAGTACCTCTTCTGAAGTTTTGCTGAGTGGGAATATTATTTCATATCGTACAAGAGGAACGCATTCTCCTCCCTAACGCCTTCTTCATAGAGAGGCAATATACAAACACTTAACAAGATTTGCATTTTTCTCTCATAAGTTCAATCCTTTGATTATCATCTAAAAGCATAGAAATTATACATTTCCAATCTTTCATTGCCTTCATATATTTCCTGCATAAAGATCAATCATTATTAGTCACTTAGAATTGACCATGGAAAATCTCTCACATATTTGTAGCAACCTCATTTAAAGGAAGTCTTCGTAGAATTACTTTCCATTCCCGCATAGGCTATGAGCTGCTAAATTTCTGAGCTATTGAGTGATCAAATACTAATTCTCCAACAGCACGGCGAATGAATGGTGATTCATCAATCAATAAGTCATACAGTAGACCAAGATTTTCATATGCAAGAAGCTGATGCCTTAATAACTGTTTCAAGAGTCCCATAATTGGCAATGTATATATCAATATTATCTGCTAGCTCAATCATACGGTTTCAAAATCGTTCTGTGAAGAGGCTAAGTGATGGCACATTATCATCCACCTTATACATATTTTGCAGTGCCATTATAGAGATTTTGCGGACATCAACATTCTTATCATTCAAAGTCCAACAAAGGTATTTCAAGTATAGATCTTGTAGGAATAGGGGTGGATAAGACAGAATCCATGAACCTATAGCTCTGATACATGCAATCCTAATATCTGGATCTATGCCTCGATAACGATGCATAAAAAAAACCCTGTAAAAATTTTACGCAACATTTCCTCTGCCATAGTTATCCTTTCATGCGTCGCAGACAATGTCTTATTCAATGACTCCAAACGAGGGCCATCTTTCCTTTTCTTTTCTCATAAAGATTCAATTGACGTTGTGTAGTTCATCATTCACCAAGTGTTTTGCAACAAGTAATAGTGATGCCGGTTTCCGAGTCCAACCAATGTCTTAACCTGTCGAAAAACCCTTGGAAGAGTATATGAAAGAGCAGTGACATAATCATGCATTTCTCCATGAATACTTGATCAAACAAAGGTCCATCCTGGCACTAAAGGATAAGACCGTCCAAAAACACAAGAAGGTTTCTTTGAAATTCTTCAAATCCTTTTGCTTGGATCCAAGGTAGTCTTCTATATTTCCATCCTTGGCCTGGTTTACTAAAGAGACCACCACACTCATAACGTTGATATTGGTTTTTTGTTGTACATGTTAGGCCACATAATATGCACTCTAGCCTAATAATGCCTTTGAATACATCACCCGGTTTGTAGAAGACCGAAAGGACAAAATCAGTGGCCTTCAAGGGCGAATATTCATCCTTGCTGAGAAACAGAGACTTCTTCGGCTGGATATCACGGTGTATGACACCCATTGAACGGCAAGTGTGAACCACCTTAACCATGTCTCACATTACATTTCTATCTCCGGTTCGCACAAGAGAATTCAATCTCTCTATGCCCTCCAGATCGTCTAGGGAAACCACAAACCCTCAATCCAAGCTGCCGACCATTTTAAATTTATATCCAAGCCGAATTATTACATGAAATCTTCAAATCCAGTCTCTAAAATCACACAATTCTCCAAACAACAATAAAAGTACAGATGGGAAACCCTAGAAATGCCAAAAACTTTCACGTGTCCTATAAATAAAGAGAGGTATCCAAATCTTAATTTCTTCCTCTTTATGCACCAAATCCATCCCTGAAATGTCAAACCATATAAAAAATGACCAAAATTACCTGTGTACGATTTATGAATCTAAGGGAAACCATCATATTAGCGAGCATGAGCGTGTCAAGTGAAGAATAGCTCAATTTATGGTAAGGAGGCAGGCATTTACAGCTGTAATATCCCCTATAACACAGCTCAACAATTATATCAATTTGTTGACCAATAAACAATGATAAGTGCATGCTAAATCAATGCTATACCAAAGTTTTTAATCTACCAGAAATCGAATTGCAATCAATACCAAACCCAACTATGCTCCAATGTAACCACTGATATCCATAGCTTAACCAAAGTGCCGATAGTTACAAAAATAGCCATAGTATTATATTAAAAAAGATATGTATGAATATCCATATACATTATGAAACCAAAGGTTGAGTAGGCCAAATAAGAAGCCAATCCAAATACTAATGCATTGCAAAATAAAATGAAATCCAATCACACAATCGACATAAGAATACCCAATGAGTATACCAATGTGTGCGAATGTTATACCATAATGTTCAAACATCCAACATGCAGTTCAAAACCCAAAAATCATGTTCTCGCCAATCAAACGCTTAACCAAGGTGTCAAAATTGATATTGCATAGATTGATACACCAAGAGCTATAACAAGGATCAATAATAAGGATCACAAAGATAAATCATGACCCCCATGCAAATTCTAATGAATCAATGTTTAGCAAGTCATAAACAAGCGAATCCAAAGGCTAAAATACCTCAATAATGCTGAAGCTATATAATCCATCGGCATGAAAACCCATCAAAAGGATATTGTCGGTCATGTAAATATCAATAAAAAGATAGGCGCAATATGCATAATGACACAAAAGATATTGGCAGTCCAGATAATGATCAAATGTGTGACCCTCGAAAAGGAGAAATTTTCTACGCTTTACAATTGTGAATACTTACCAAGACAAGCGTGCTAAAAGGCTAGAAGAATAAAGGCGCTCGCTCATTTGAAAATTCGCGACTAAAAATCACACTAGGAAACATTAGTGTAGGCAGTTTATTAGTCAGTGGAAAATGTGTATTGGCTGCCAACACCTCATTGGGGACATGCATTAAGAACGACAAGGATCAGACAACTCTGATACCACTAACTGAGTCATGAGAAAAATAAATGAATACATATTATTATTAAAATATTCTTAAAAATGTAATAATAGAGATACATTAAAATTGATTTCTATTCAATAAGGAAGTAAGATGAAATTGTAGAATGCAACGGAAAACAACCTTGATGTGGGGATTATCTCTCGAGAACATGTGATGGTCATACCATCTCTAAGTAGATGAGTAATGAGGCTCAAGGAATTTTACAATAAACATGAATGACAAAGTCCTAGACATCCAGGGAACCCAACCCCGTGAGAGATGAAGCACCAAATTCATGTGGGCCTCCATAAAAGTTAGTACATCAACATCCCTGGGTCGTAACTTCATATGATCTCGTTTTTCTTTAGGCTTATTGACAGCCCATTGTAAAAGGTTTATCCGAGTATTCCACATGTTTCCATCAATCTAACCCCATTTATAAAGACCACAAGCCCTAAAAATGTTGTTTACAACCTTAAAACGAACTCGAAGTGAGGGACTCGAAAACTAGGAAAACTACCAAACTGAAAAACTCAAAATGAACTAGTTGAATAGGTGGAGGCCACCGACATCCATCCGGATCACTCATTTCATAATTGATGATATTTTCAATATACTCAGAGGAGCCACACTTTTCTCTAATATTGGCTTGAGATCTAGATATCACTAAGTTCGTGTTAAGGATTAAGATATCCAAAAGATAATTAGAATGAGGTATGGACACCATGAGTCTGTGGTAGTTTCATTTTGGGATTACTAATGCACCAACTACTTTCATGTGTTTGATGAATATTGTTCTCAACAAATATTGGGATAAGTTTGTTCTCTAGCTTTTGTTGATGGTATTCTAGTGTATTATAAGACCAAGGAAGAGCACAAAGAGCATATAATGATGGTGTTACAAGTGCTAAGAGATAACAATATATATTCAAAGTTCATCAAGTGTGACTTCTTTCAGTAGGAAATCCATTATTTAGGCCACACAATATCAACAAAGGGAGTGGTAGTAGATCCTAAGAATATAAAGGCAATCATGGATTGGTCTTTGCCCCCAAGAATGTAAATGAGGTAAATTCATTTATAATTAGTTGGATATTATAGAAGTTTGATTAAGGGATTTTCCAATATTTTCCATCCCATATATTCATTGCATAGGAAAGGAACTAATTTTGTATGGTCAACAGTTCGTGTGAAGCCACCTTTCAAAAATTGAAGCATCTTTTGAACAACGCAGACTCTGAGAAATATTTCTTAGTTTTAATCGATGTTTTCTGGGCAAGGAAGGAATCATCATTTTCATGAAATAAGGGTGCGAATTGTTATGAATCACAAAATTCAAGTGAGCATGATACAGATAAGCTTCCCATGACTTGAAGCTTGCAGCAATTCATTGTGCATGAATTGAAAATGTAGAGACATTACTTGCTTAGAAGAAGGTTTGTCCTAATGATAGATCATTGTGATATGAAGTATTTGTTTGATCTACCACAATTAAATGCTAGAAAATCCGTGGATGGAACTGATTAGCAAGTTTTATTTTGAGATCAAATTCATAAAAGGAAAGGAAAATCAATATACACTCATCTAAAGTGTGCATACAATACACTTAGCAACAAAATGTATAGGTGAGTCTGACATCAATAAGAGAATCAAAATTATCTTGCAGGAAGATAAGTTTTACAACTTAACAAGAGGAAGTTTAGAACATGAACCTAGTGAGAAAAAGTATGTAGGATATCAACTTGAAACTGATAACTTATTATTGTATAACAACAAATTTTATGTGCCTACTTCAACAAAACTAAAACATTTGATCATGGATTAATTTCATAGAATGTTCCTATGTACTAATCCAAGTTATCAAAAGATGATAACAACAATGAGAAATTTGTGGCATATTAATAACAATGAATAAATATATTGTTTAATATATTGCAAAGTGTTTTGAGTGGAAACAGGTTAAAGTTGAACACAAACACCCTGTCGGACTACTACAACCATTGCAAATTCTAGAATGGAAATGGAGATAACATCCATGGATTTTGTTATTGGTTTATCGAAGATAGTTAGGCAACATGATGCAATCATGGTAGTGATGGACAAGATGAGAGCAGCTCACTTTATTCTCATTAAATATACTTTTAAAGATATAGATTTTGTTGATATTTTTATGAAGGAAATTTCAGATTGCATGGTCTACCCAAAGACTATAATTTCAGATAGAGATGTTAATTTTACATCAAATTTCTAGAAAGGATTGTTTGTGGGTTTACGAACACAACTAGCATTCAACATACTCATCCCCAAATAGATGGTCAAACTAAAGAGTGGAATCTATGTTGAAGACATGTTGAGGATGTAACCATGCATCAACTCCAAGCAATGAAGTAAGAAATATCTATCGCTATAGAGTTTTCCCATAACAACTGCTATCATGAATCATTGAAGATGAGTCTATTTGAGGATCTATATGGTAGGAAATGCGATTTCAAATCATTGGGATAGTCTGGTGGATAGGATCACACTTGGACTAGAATTCGATGAAGTTAAATGGAATAGTATATGATCAAGAAAGGTAGAATTTGAAATAATCCCAGATAAGAAAATATCTATGTCGCATGGAAAGAGAACCCATAAAGAGTTTAAGGTGGAATATTATGTGTGTCTCAGGGTAAAAACCAAAAGGATCTCCCGTGGATGATTTTAGGGGCTAATGTCGCTCATGGGCTAATTTCCCATGGTTTTCCCAAAAATGATTCTACCAAATTATGTAGGATAAAATTGTTTTACCTTAAAATCGCTGTACCTATACAAACTATAAAATCCTTAGAAATTTGAATAAATATTTTACAAAAATATCAGCCAAAAAATCTATAGCTGGTATTAACAAGGATTAGTAAGATCTCAAGTTGTCACATTTTAAAATAAATTTCCATCCTTAAAATCATCCCTAGAGCTCCCTAAGGATGGGGACTTGTGCCAAGTTAGAACCTCATTCATTTGGACCGTTTGAAATCTAGGAAAGCAGTGACCAGTAGCATATAGAATTCTCCTACCACCTACTATTAGAGCTCACAATGTGTTACATGTATCTTTTTTAAATAAATATGTTCATGATTCTAACAATGTTATTGATTGGACCGCGATATAGGTGGAACCAGAGTGAGAATTCCATCCCATACCTCAACAGATCCTAGATAAGAGAGAAACACTACTCTACAACTGAGTCGTCATGCAGTTCAAGGTGCAATGGAGGAACTTTGGATCATATGAGGCTACTTTGGGAACCGGACGATGTTGTGGGAGAATGGAATACCCATTTTGTTTCATGTATAAATTTGTATATATATATATATGGTGTTTTAAACACTTAGGACAATATTTATTTAAGCGGGAGGGGAATGTAACACCTATTTTTCCAAGGACTGCATCATACATGCTTCATGTATTGTGATTATGAAGCATGAATTGTGTTTGTGATTAATGAAAACACCATACACGATAGGATGACTCTGGAAAGAAAGCCTCGAAAGTATTGGCCATGATACCATGTGTAGGACTGGTAAGGTGGAACTGGAAGATTCAATGAGGGAAATAGGAAGCTTTGTTGGCAAATTTTTAACAAGCAACGTATGCTTGTCATTGAAGGAAATTACACGTTGAAGATGGCAGGATTAGAGTGCATCGCATGGAAAAACAAGACTGGAAGTGAAAGCTCGTGCCTAAAACAACGTCGAGGAGAACGCGTGCAAGAAAGCTCAAGATACAGGAGTTCAGAGGAGAAGCAAGACAAAGGTCGAGGCCTTTGAGAACTTGTAATTATCCCAAGGTTGGGAGGAAAGTGCGCAAAGTTTAGAGGGATCACAACCGCCATCAAATCGGCTGAAGAAGAAGATCTAGACCGCTGGTTTCTACGTCCAGGAGGAACTCAAGAGAAGCCATAGAAGGGAGAGAGAGATCGAGAACCATTGGATCTCATTCGTAAATCCCGTCATCGATCGACAGAGTTGTAATGGTGGTTTATCATCCGAAAGCCAAGGTGAAAATCCCCGAAGAGGCCAATTCATTAGGGTCACATATCAAATCCTGCGGAGCCAATGCATTATGACATTGAAAAGATCGAAACCCCAATGAGTAAAAGACTTCCGTCATGTGGATAACGGTCATATAAATGAGCCAGCTGAGAGCAAAAAGGAAGATCAAGCATCGATTCGAGGGATCGCTAATGCTCTGCCGAGGACATACATGTTTCATTATTGAAAGTCCAAACCCTGGTTGCGAGGTTTTACCGTATCACATAGGGGAGTAGTCACGTAACCAGGAGCTTAGATGGAGGGGTAATTGAAGTTAGAGGTGTAATTTGAGCCGTCAATTCAAGATCACATATGAATCGTTGATCCTACCTGCCGGAGTTTCGACTACGATGGAAATGTCAAAGAAATAATACCGTGAACTCCATTTCATCATGAAAATCTCGGCGCATCCGGAACCATTTATCAAGATGTGATTCAGACCATCGACCGCCGACTCACGCCAACGCATACCACGCCAGCTAGGAACATGTGGCACAACTAGGTATTGACAAGTGTTAGATCATCAACATTTTAGGGACATGTAAGTCACTTAACGTAGTGACATGTGGTAGGTATTCAACATGCGTCAATCCACGTGTGACGCTAGTATATGACACCCATGTCGGGGTTTCGAGGATCGCAGGTTGAAGTTGTCAAAGAACATTCACTATTGTGAATCCGGATTAATGACATGTGAAACGTCGAGCGTAATCTGGAGCCAGCTTTCCATCAAGATTTGATCCGACCGCTGATTCCACCAACAGAGAGGCACGGATCGAGAGTTGACACGTCAAAGATTACGACACCTAAGAATCTCTCAACATTCAATATGTGGAAACTAAATTTAATCGCAGGAGCTGAATAGAGATCAGATCTGGATCGCTGGATCAAACCTATATCGGAGTTTTCGCTTAATCGCTAATTTTGAGAGGAAAGTAAACAATGCAACAGGAATGACGAACAACAAACCCACTGAAGCGTAATATCAATAAATCTCATCCAACGGCATGGTGATTAACCTCGAAGAAGATCCTCGAGACACCGGGTGACCATTATAAGAACCGCGAACCATTGATGGTTTCACCGCAGGATGCAAAGACACTGGGATGACCGATGCAGGAGGTGAAGAGTCTCCGAGGAAATGAAGATGTCTGGAGGCGATTGATATCCATGAGCATTGAGGCCTCACGGAACTCAGCCAGGCGAGTCTACTGTCGCTGAGAAGACGAAGAGTCTCAAACTACTCGAGGCCGGTAATCCTTATACTACATGCTGATGTTGGACACGGTGAAACCACCGTGAAGTCAAGAGCCACCGCATGTTGATCGCATTAGAGCACCGCAGAGGTGGAGTGACAACGGCGGAGTCATCATGCAGGCATTATGAACATTGCATGCACAAGGTGCATAGAAGCTATATATACATGGCACAGAGAAGAGAAGCGGCTGATGCTGTTGTTTAAGTTTGTTGTGGTTGTTGTTGGTGAAGGTGATTCATGTGTGAAGAAGGAGGAGAGGCAAGAACCTAATAGCACAAAAGAGTGAACCGCGGCAAAGGAATGGAATACGGTACGTGAGCATAAAAAGTGAAGAATGTGCGCCAAGCATGTGCGTAGCGGCAATGAGGCGTGATAGAGCAAATGAAATGCGCTAACGCTGATGAGTCTAGTAAGTCATTGCTGGAACCATCACCGTAATGTTTTGTGCAGAAAAGATTAACATTTCGTGGCGGTTGGTGGAGCTAGGAGGACCGGTATCCCTCAAAGGTTCGGGCGGGTGCTTGAACACAAAGAGTTGGTGCTTCCTTCAAGTAGGTGCTAGGTTCCGCGAGTTGAACTTCCTGGTTGGTGCTAGAGAAACCAGAGTTGGTGCTTCCTTCTAGTTGGTGCTAGAGAAACTAGGGAGTTGGTGCGCTTCCTTTCTAGTTGCTGCGCTAGAGAAACTGTATTGGTGCTTCCTTCTAGTGGGTGCGCTAGAGAAACAAAGACGGTGCTCTCGCGAAGTTATACCGCAAAACTGAGTAAGGTTGTAGCCCCCATTGGCGAGTTGGTGCTCTGGCATGTATGATAATGTAAAGATTTTAACTATTACTTATCATATAAAAGAGGTTTTATCCCCTGCATGGGTTTCCTCGGAAATATATGTCTCCCTGTTTCATATATGTAAATGATGAAAAGTGTTATTGTTTTATTTCCTTTGCATTATTGTGGACTACCATTCGCGTCTCTACAAATATTTCAAAGAATAATTGTTTAAGATTGGTAACAACTAATTCACCCCCCCTCTCATTTATTTTTCCAACAATTGGTATCGAGCCAGCCCCTTATCTAAGGGTAGATCCTAGGAGCTTAAAACATGTCGCTGCTGAAGGAAATTCAAACCAATAAGGCCCCTCTATCACGACCAACTTTGCCTCCTCGAAAGTTAGAATGAGAACTCTTACATAATGGCTTTAGGTGTATATGTCTGGGATGTGGTAGATACCGGTTATGCACGGTGCTAGCTAATAAGGGGATGAAAACTAGAATTCAACGTTAAGGTTGTGAATGTTATCTTGAGTGGGTTTGCGTAAGTAGAATTCGTGAAAGTTATGCAACTAGGAACCGCCAGAAATGTGGGACAAACTCTATTACCGCTATATGAGGGTAATGAGAAGGTAGAGGATGCAAAGCTTCAAATCTATAGAATACAGCTTGAACAACTGAATATACAAAACATTGAAACTATTGGAAAATACTTTCTCGGAGTAGAATAAATGGTAACGTAATGAAGGTAATTTGCGGAAACAATTGGGGAACCTTCCTTAGTTCGAAAATCTTGAGATCTCTCCATATAGGTTCAACCCGGTCTCTATAGGAAGAACTTAATGATCTAAAAATCTTGTAGTTTGACCAACTTCTATAAACACTCATCAGCATGTTTGAAATACTATGATGTCCCAATTTCCAGAGAAGCATCAATAAAGCAAAGACAAGAAATGAGGATTCTCGGAGTCCCCATGAAATCGAAGAAAAAATTTGTGAAGAGATTGAAGACGGGATGAGGAAAATACAAAGGTAAACCGCCCTTCAAATGCTTTAACCGTGAAAGGTAAGGTCATTTTGAAAATAAATGTCCAATAATAAGAAACATGATCAGAACTATGAAGGTGAAGAGAACTGCAATCTAGGAGATATTTGATAAAATAAAAGTTTATGTAAACAATGATGACTCCTCTAAGACACCGATAGTGACTCTTCCTACAGCGATGGTACTGACTTCACAGGCAGCGGCCAAAGAGAATTATGATAATAAAAGCACAAAGTAAAGGATGAATGATGAAGAAGATGTATTGATGGAAGGAGAACCGACTGGCTCATTGGAAGAGATTGATGACTAAGAATCAAGAAATGTGTTCACCAATTGTTGATGCTTAGAGAAAGACACTAAGATCCTGTGAAGACCTTTGTCCTACTAAAAGTGTAGAATGGAGGAGGAAAAGAAAATCAAAGATATTCTAAAACAAATAACCATCAAAAAGACTACAAGATGTGAATCATTAGAACAAGAAGTAGTGAAAACAAGGAAAGAAATGGAGAAATTTCAAACCCTAAATTAGAACCTTATCAAGTATCAAAGCCTCGTAAGGATTAGCCACCATTCTAAATTAGCAAAGGAATTCTAAGTTGAAAACTGGTTTGGGTTGAAGAGGGATCAAGCAGTTGGGAAGCCCGAAATGAAGAACCCATCAAGTTTGTCAAAAGTAACACCAATGACAATAACAAGCTTCCCAACAAAGGAAGATAATCAACCTTCCGTGATGAGTAAAGAAAAAGGTGCAAGGATTGAATATGAAGAACAAAGAAACAATGCCTTCTAATCGAAGATGTCATTAGCAAGAAAGAAACCGACATGCTCAAAGAAGACAACCATTTTCCGTGCACAAAGAATTTTCATACATATTGTTTCTACTGTTCTAACTTTTGTAACAAAGTTGTAAATTGTTCCTCAAGACTAAGACATGAGCAATTAAGATTTCAAAGGAATAAATACTCCTCACAACAAAGAATGATACGCCTGGCACAATCCTTCACAGACCACAAATTGCCAAATTAAGTCTCCATACATTCATGAGGCTAAGAATAATCAATAGTCAATAAGCAGGCAACACTCCGCAACAACAAAAAGTTTAACTTATTGAATAATGAGGTTGAATGCTACACTGGCCAACTCTTGGACATAAATCTATCGAGTGTTGGTTAAGGAACTATGAACCGTGATTCAAAACTGTTGTTGAAAAATGATCGCTTGGAAGAAGAAGGAAAGTAACAAGTGGATTAGTATTGTCTTGGTTCAACTAAAAAATCCAACCCCTTGTATATATAGATAGCGTGATGCTCCAAACATTACGACAGACAAAGGAAGTTTCATCTCTAAGGAAAGCCAATCAAGAAGTGTAAACCTTTGGAAATGATGTCTAGGGTACCAAAGTGCTGCTAAAAGGGATGGTGAGCTTAATGAATGGAAAAGGAAAAGCCCAACATGTTCTACTTGCGGATGGGCTAAAACATAATCTTCGCAGTGTAAGTCAAATGTGTGACGAGGGATGAGGTGTTGTTCATGTCCAAGGACTACAAGATAAAGTCCGTAAACTCAAGACAAGTGGTGGTCAGCTGCATAAGGACGTAGTAACAATGTATATGTGTCAAGAAAATAGAGAAGAATGTCATCTAAGAAAACACGATGAAAGTTGGTTATGGCATAAGAGACCTGGAAATCAAAACTTTGATCACTTAATCAAACCTCAAAACCTCGAGGCAGTGAAAGATCTTCTGAGAATATCAAAGCCCAAGATTCGGTGTGTAAACCCTCACAAGTAGGGAAGCAAAATGGTATGTTTTAAGCCCGAGCTTCAACAAATTTTAACAGTGTAGAAACTATCTAACTGTCTATATGGAATTATGTGGACCATCAAGACAGGAAGTACAGAAAATAAACTACTCAAGGCCGACACTCCATGATTACTCTAGAATTACTTGTGTTGTTTTTCTCAAAGAAAAAAAGATGAAGAATTTGAGAAGTTTAAGATATTTAAGGTTCTAAATAGACTCAAACAGTGGAAGAGGTTGTAAGCGTGAAGATCAAACCAGGAGGATAGTTTATGTCAATAGACTTCAAGGAATTATGCGATGAGCATGGGATCAAGAGAGAATACACACACCAAGAACTCCACAACAAAATGGATTATTAGTTGGAGAGGAAAAGAGAACAAGTGTGAAATGGCTGTGTCAATGATGAATGAGAAGAACATTGGTCAAACCTTGCATCAAGTGTAAGCAATACACACAATAGTCCATGTGCTTAAAAAAAATCTCACCCGCACTGTAAAGTGATAATACACCTTATGAATTATGGTTTTGGAAGACCTACCAAAGACTCTGAAGTCTTTGGGAGTAAATGCTCTATGATAAAGAATAATGATGAAAAACGTTGGAAAATATGATGACATGGGGGATGAAGGTATTTTCTTAAGGTACGCTACAAACAGTAAAGGATAGCAGGATGTTATAATAAGAGGTCGCATAAAATTTTTGACTGTATTGATGTAAAATTGGATGAAGGAATCCCGCCAAGAGAGGTGTACGGTAATGAGACTTCTGTAGAAGACACAACTAAAAATGAAGATAAACAGGTCCAAGTTGAATCGTAAAACAAAGATCAATCGAAGGAAGATTCTAGACACCTCGACAACTCAAATCAATAACTACAATTCATCCTCCTTATCATTCAAAGAATCATCCCGCAAGCCTAATTGGAGAGAAAGACAAAGGGGTACAAAACAGGAGAAAGCTAATCAAACCAATCAACAATCTCATATAGCTCTATATCCATGCCGAACCCAAGAATTTTAATGAAGCCAACACATGATCATTAAGTTAAAGCAATGAATGAAGAACTTTGTCGATTGAGAAAAACAATACATGGAGATGGTTCAAAGACCAAGGTAAAACGCCATTGGCTCCAAATGGATCTTTAAGAATAAGTTGAATGAGCAAGGAAAAGTTATCGGGAACAAAGTTTAGGTTAATCAGAAAGTCTATGCTTAGATAGAAGGACCGGATTTTGATGAAACATTTGCACGCCAAGAGAAAGATTAGAAGATATCATAATATATCTTTCCTATGCTTGTCATAAAGGTTTAAAAGTGACACCAAAATGGATGTCAAGCTCCAAAATTTCAATGGAGATTTAAGTGAAGAAGTCTATATGGAAAACCAGAGGGTTTCAAATTGTCCGATAACCCAGACTTAGTATGCAAGTTGAAGAAAGATTATATGGTTTAAAACAAGCCCCTTGAGCCCGGTATCACGCATCGGATACATATCTCAAAGACAAAGGGTCTAAGAGAGGAACAATTGACAACAACTGTGATATTAAGATAGAGGATAATAATTTGCTCACCATATTGGTCTATGTAGATGACAACATATTTGACAATAAGGATTCATTGGTAAATTGGTTTTCTTCTTCCATGGAGTCCGAATTTGAAATTTCTATGATAGGAGAACCGCCACTTTTCCCTTGGTCCAAATCACTCACAGAGGTCGTCAAGGGATCTTCATTTCTCAAGGAAAATATTTAAGAGAAATGATGAAAAGGTTTCAAATGGAAGATTCTAAACCCTCGTAAGGCCAATTCCTATGGTACCTGGATGTAAATTAAGAAAGGATGATGATTTTACCTAATGTTGATCAAAAGCTCATATCGATCAATGAAAGGAAGCCTATTGTACATCACGCGATCTCACTTAGACAAAAATGCATGTTGTAGGAATGGTAGGAAGATATCAGTCAGCACCTAAACAGAGTCATTAGCAAAGTTGTCAAAAGGATATTCATGTAATTAAAAGAAATAATGACTTATGGTTTGTAGTATCCCGCAAACGCAAAGTCTTCATTGATTGCTTATTCGTATGCAGATTGGGCAAACTTTTTTGATGAGAGAAAAAAGCACCAGTTGAGGAGCATTCCTTCTTTGGGTAACTCCTTAGTATCCTAGATTAGTAAAAATCAAGGTTCCATATCTCTATCAACCACAAAGGAAGAGGCACATACCGCTACCCTTTTGCAATAATGTGTATTATGGATGATTCTCGTGCCACTTCATGCACTTTAGAGGTAAAATACACCTAATCGATCCCAATTCATTGTGATAACACTAGTGCCATCAAGGTGTCTAAAAATCATGTCTTCCAAATCATGTCTTCCACTCCAAGACAAAACATATTCCCATAAAATATCATTTTCTCGGAGCAGTGGTCACCAATCAGATTGGGTCCAGTTCATTACATCTCTGTCAACGTAACAAATTGCGCATTCTTTCTTTACCAAGCCCAGCCAAGACACCGCTTGAATATCCTCGCCGCATGCGTTGGGTGTCATTTCTTTTCATACCTAAAAGAGTCCATTTTGTTAGGGGAGATTTGTATTGTTTGAATATCCAATGCCTCCTAAAATCACGCCACACTGTGGGGAGCATGTCTCTTCGACATTACCGGCCAGCGGGGAGAAAATAATTCGGTGCCTTAGTTTCCATGAAATGCCAAAGGGGACATTGTTGGCAAATGCCTAACAGGATGATGCTTGTCATTGATGAAAGTACAACAAGAAGATGGTAGGATCAGAGTGTGCACGATGAAAACAGATTCGGAAGTGAAATCTCAAGAGGAACAACATCGAGGAGAACGCAAGGCAACAAAGCTCAAGATACGTGAGTTCACAGAGGAGAAGGAAGAAAAAGATCGAGGCCTTTGAGAACTTGTAATCTCCCAAGGTTGGGAGGAAAGTAAGCAAAGATCAGGAGGGAGCACAACCGCCGTCAGATCGGTTGAAGAAGAAGATCCGGACCGTTGGTTTCTACATCCGTGAGGAGATTAAGAGAAGCCTAAAGAAGGGAGAGATCGAGAACCATTGGATCTAATTCAGAATTCCACTGGCCAACTCCAACAGGAGCTGCACCGGCGGTTTACCATCGGAAAGCCAAGGAGAAATCCCGAAAGAGGGTTGGCTCATCGGGGTTTCACATATTGTGAATCCCGTGAGCCAATGCATTGCGCCATTGAAAGCTCGAAACCCTAACCAGTGGGTAAGACCGCTGGCCATGGGTATAATGGTCATATACGTGATCCTAGCCAAGAGAGTCGGTGCATAAGAACGCTGCCGGGATTCGGAGGATCTAACCTCGAGGACACACATACCAACATTGGAGTCTAAAACTCGATGAGGAGGTTTCACGCCGGGTCATATAGGGGAGGGTCACTGACCACGAGCTTAGCTCCTGAGGGGTAATTGCAGTTAGAGGCGTAATCTGAGCCATCAATTCAAGATCACATATGAACTTTGATCCACCGCCGGAGTTTCGCCGAGGATCAAGGCGTGATGGAAACGTCAAAGAAACAATGCAACAAGAATCCCGATTTCGCTATATGCAAAATCGCATAATCCTCGAACCCATCAAGACGTGATCTAGACCGGTCGACTCACGCCGCCATGAAACCACGCCAGCCTAGGAACACGCACACAACCGCATTGACAAGGCTCCACTTGATTCAACATTTCGTGCACATGTAAGTCACGAATCAGAGGACACGTATTCAACACGGTCAATCCATGTGTGATGTCAGCAAATGGACACCATGTTAGAGTCTCGAGGATCGAGTATTGAAGTTGTCAAATAACATTCACCATTAGAACCCGATTTCACGACATGTGAAATCACGATGTAACCTGTCACGATCAAGCTTTGATCCGACCATTGATTCCGCAACAATAGAGAGGCATTAGGATCGCGAGTTGACATGTCAAAGATTATTGACATCGAACTCGAGCATCAATGACATAGTGAACGCCACTTAATCTAATCGCTGAATAGAGATCAGATCCTCGATCGCTGATCAAACCCATTGAGTTTCAATCGCGAATTTGAGAGCAAGGGAACAAAATGCAACAGAACAAATGTCGAAACCAAATTTAAAGGCAAGATTAATAAAGCTCAACCAACCCATCGAGATTAACCTGAAGGAGATATGAGGGCTACTAGTGCATGACACAGAAACCGCTAGAAACCATTGATACTTCACCGTGAGGATGCTAAGACACTTTGGGATGACCGACAGAGGAGGCAGTCTCTAAGAGGAATGAAGATGTTCGGGAAGGTGATTGACAGCTGGATGAGAATCAAAGCTTGTAACTGGAACAGAGAAGGTGAGTTTGACTATCACAAAGAAGACAAAGAGGCCCCTAAACCGCCGAGAGGCTAAGGAATCTTATATAATGATACGTAGATGTTGGACACGTAAGGAACCAACGAGAAGCTGAAGAGTCATGATGTTGATGAGACAGAGAACTCGAAAGGTGGAGGATAATGGTGCGGAATCAGCATTATGCAGGCATTATGAATATTGTATGCACAAGGTGCACAAAAGATTTAAGTACATGGTACAGAGAAGATATGGTGTTGTTGTCGCTATTGGAGCTCTTGATTTGGTTGTTGTTGGTGAAGGTGATCATGTGAAGAAGGAGGAGAGTGGAAGAAACTAAATAGCAAAGAAGAGGAACCCAGGCGTTGAATGGACATGGCACTACAGAGCATAAAAGAGGGAAGAACGTGACAACGCAAGTGATGTACGTAAATGAAATGAGGCGCATATAAATGAATGTTGTAACTGTGATGATTCTAGTAAGCCATTGTTGAAAATCATCTCACTGTAATAAGTTTCAAAAGAAAAAAAGATTAATATTTCTGTGGTGGTTATGGAGCTAGAGGACCTGTGTCCCTCAAAGGTTCAAGTGGGCGTTTGAACACAGGGAGTTGGTGCCAGAGAAACCAAGGAGTCGGTGCCTCCCCGCCAAGTGCCAGAGAAACCAGTGGAGTTTGTGCTTCCTCTGAAGTTGCTGCTAGAGAAACCAGGGAGTTGGTGCTTCCTTCCAGTGGTGTCGAGAAAACAGAGCTGGTTCTCCTCAAAGAAGTTGTGCTTGAAAACCTGAGGTTGCAGCCCTCACATGATTTGGTTCCTCATATGCATGATAACAAAACAATGTAACTATTACTTCTATCATATAAAGAAAAAGGGAGGTTTTTACTCATATGGGTTTCCTCGGGAAATATTTACCCTCTTGTTTCTCATATTTATGTGAATGATGCTGAAAGTGTTATTGTTTATTGCCTGCATTATTGTGATCATCATTCTATCTCTACAAAGAGTTTAAAAGAACCATAATTGTTTAAGCATGGTAACCCATTCACTCTCAATTGTCCAACAAGCTTTCTCAACAATCTATCCTGCACCTGCAAAATAATGAATACACCACCCGCCAACATACCTAGATTACTTAGAACCACTAGATATATTAATGGTGATTCACGATTGGGTGGTTGAACAGTTATAACTACTGATGCATTTGGTACTTAGAGGGGGTGAAGGGTTAACCGAGATTTTAGCAAGAAGGGAACACTGGATTTTTCCCTTCAATTTGGGGGTATGACAGAGTAGGTTTCTTATGACAAGTAATCGGGGACCCGAAGGACAGGGAGGAAGAATATGGAAAAGGTTTAAAACATTAGGTTTAGTAGTGGAAAAATTAAAGAGTGAATAAAAGATATGAAGAACTAAAGAATGCACGAATGAGAATACACCATACTATGAAATAGAAGGGAACCAAAGTGCATACATGTGAAGAATAGACTCACACATAATTATATTGTGAAAAGAGTGAGTTATAGACTCACAAATAGACAGTGCAGTGAGCTGAGGAACTTGCATACATGAATCCGAGCAACAAAGGATAATTGGAAAGTCCTTTTGAAGAAAATAGGAAGATTTACTAGGAAATTAATGGCCATCCTAAAGAAGATAAGTCCCATATCCATACTAGAGAAATAAATGGTCGTGACTTGGTACTTACTGGAGAGAAACTAGCACTGGTAAGGGGAGGTCACCAAGGGATACTATAATATAGAAATTAATCCCTTGTGTAGATGAAATCTAGTTGAGAAAGTGCCAAATAAACTCATGGAGGTCTCGAGCTCAATGGGAAGAGAGAAACTTTTGTTGTTTCCAGTGAAGTGAAGGAGAGTAACCTTTCTGAACCATTTCTTGATTTAGCAGTTAGTTGAGTTAGTCCCCTAGTAGTATCATGGCATGGAAACTAGGTGGCTTGTTGTAGAAATACATTGTGCAACACAGCCTATGGTTGAGTGGAAAGGAATTTTCCCTTAGTCGGTTGATTGGATGGAAATTTAACTAAAAAAAAAGTGTTTTTTCTTGTGAAGTTAGTTGAATGATTAATAATGAAGATAAATTGTTTTATGTTTATGTTGTAGATATGATTAGATGAAATAATGTCGAATTCCTGATTAAAATGGATTAAAATGAATTTTCCTTAATTATAAATCTTGTTAACTATGAAAGAATGAATGAAATAGGTTAATGCGGGTTGTATCCCAACAAATTTCCCAATCCCTTGAATGGAAAGCTTGCAATATACAAATCTTAATTTGGATGAATGGCTAGAGTATTCTTGATTTTTGGGAAGTTCCTATGTATATCTAGGAATCCTTTTTCTTGGTGACCTTCCCTACTTTTGAATGGAAAGTTTACAGGATGCAAAATATTCAATTGGGATTTGGGGTAGAATTACCCTTAGCCGGTTGTATAGAAGATACGTATCTAAGGGAATGAGGAAATACCCTGGTAACTAAGCCTTAAAAGGCCCTAGAATGGTTAAGTTTGGGAACAATTCATTGAATCGGATGAGAGCCCAACCTTAAATGAAGAAGATCGATATTCATAAATTCAATGGGGGAAAGAAATATTGTTCGTTGGTTGAAGATATGGATCTCATAGAAATTATATGACAAGTCGAGGCATTCAAACCATCAAAGTTATGAAGTTGCAATGGGACCCCAATGGGAGGAATCTGAAAAATTATAGACCGTTGATCTATCATAGGGTGATTCGATGAGATCTGGGTTGTAGGTTCCTAATACTCGACCAACACGACTATCAAAAGGTGGATGGTTGAGGGGATATTAGAAAAGGGAGCATGGGAAAGGTATCTGATGGGGAAGACCGATGAATGTGAGGATTGTAGATCTATCAAAAGGGATGTCGATGGATTTCCAGTCATTGAATCTAGGATGATCCAAATCCACGAAGAAGAATTAGAAGTAGAGAGATGTTTCCTAACTTCCATGTAGTTATAAAACTATGAGTAAATATTGTTTGTTAGTTGGATGAATGAGGATCATTGGATCCATCATGAGCTCTCATCAAAATGATTTTCTATCACTCGGAGTGGTTGCATTCCAATGCTGAAGGACCCTGAGTGGATATGAATCATTGATGTGCAGATTGGGTTTCCAATGTAATCTCAAGAACAAATATGTTAAGGGCCCGACTTTCTCATGTGATGACTAGGCGATGAATGAAGTGTTAGTTGTCATTCATTTCATAGTGTTGAATCTATCAAGACTATCAATTTCCATCCCTAGTGACTGCTAGATCTATCGGGATGGATCCATTAGAAAGGTGCCATCAGAATGGGAATGTGTTTTAGGTAACCTACTTCTTCGATGAGAAGAGGGCCCAATACACTACAAATCATTGATCTAGTTATGCAGAGTGACCTCTATATACTTGATTTGGAATGTTTGGTCCCTAGTTGGTACGCAGAAATTTTAAGGCAGACCCGTTGGATTTGGGTGATGGATAAGTAGATGCAACATAGTTGAAAGTTGTGATAAGAGAAGTTCTCAAGTATGCCCTAATGATCGGAATTTCTAAGGGTTCAAACCCAAGTTCTTATAAAAGGAGAAAAATGAAATTGGACATCACACCAATCTAAGAGGAATTAGGGGGTCAGGTGTGTTACAAGTTTCATGGGAATGGCATTGACACTCAGAACGAAAATAAACTTCTTGTCCTACTTGGTAAACATCATCATTCTTGGATCCACATGATGAACTCTAAAATAAAAAATGTTATAAGCGTTTCCGATGGCTTTATCTACCTTCGAGCCATCAAATATTCTCTCGCAATAATTTTTTATACTCATGACTATTTTTTTTAAATGGCATATCATAGAGATTTGCTTTCCTTCCTTGCATTATTTTTCCTTTGATCCTTCATGCTTTTCAATAATGGAAACCAAAAAAAAAATTGATTTTTAGGTGCTACATGGACATGCTAAATTTGGCTATGTAAAAATGATATCCATTTCTTATCAAGCCATTCAAATGGATTCTCCTCTTTAGTTTTCTTCCTCTTGATGAAATCTTCCTTGGATAGATGATATTCTTCTTGGGATGCCTCTTGGATTATTGGTGTTTGACCAACTCTTCCATCTGCTACCTCTTCCTTTGTGGTTTCTTTCAAAACTCCCTTGCCACACTTTGGGCGAAGTTGTGGATGAATATTCCAACACTTATCAACTCAGTGACCACTCCTATGATAGTGAGTGCAATATGTCTTGTCCATTCTCTTGAAAAACAAGCCCTTCTTTCCATTCTCTCTATTTTGACTTGGAGAGTGATATTTGCATTGTGCCTTCTTATTTTAGGACATGAAATTCTTCAGTAAGGACTTTATCTTCGAACACATGGTCACAAAATGGTTATTTAATCCACAAAAAGTACATGGATATGCATACCATAAATTCGGTGTTACTTGGCCATTCTTCTTATAATCGAAGAAAACATTGGAGTACTTCCAATACCTTTTAGGATTGTTCTTCATACAATTCTAATGAGGGGAACATGTTTTACCTCCTTGTTTGAGATGTTCATCTCTCTTTGGATATGCTTTGCATTCTTCCTTGATGTTTTTCCCATGGTTGCAATGATGTACCTTTCTTGATTCTAACTTAGATTCACTATCACTATCATGAAGAGATTTTCCATATCCTTGCATGGGAAATTTTTATAATGGATTGAGCTCTTCTCCTAAAGATTTTCTTGGTTCAATTGTCTTGGAAAATTGTCCAACTTCTTTATTTCCATATCCCACACCTACATAATGAGGTATTTCCTCAGTCTGTATCGGATTAGTCATTCATTGGCCATTGATGCCAAGTCGTTTTCCATTAAATCTCATATTCGTTAGAAGCTTAAATCCCATACCTTGGTCATGTTTCTCAAATTCATAAAAAGAAACATATACATATTGATGGGAAGTGTTATCACATGAACTTGTCAGAGTCTTGTGGGTTTGTGGTTCCTACCTAAGTCTGTAATTTTTCCCTATCTCTATCCTTTTCTAATCGACAATTCTTAAGTTTGTCCCCTTCCGGCGTGTAAAGTTGTCTTCTATGTGCCCTTGCTCATTTTTATGTTGTGGTTTCCCTCAATATCTTAACCGAAATAAATCTCGACCCAAAGCCCCTTTGTTTTTCTCTGAGGACGAGCACTCGCCTCCTGTGATCCAGTCACCGATCTCCCTGTTTTCTCAGGTCACAGCCAGTTGTCTAAATTCTTGATCATGCAGGCCATAGCCATGAACACAAAGCATATCTTTATTAATAGTCAGTTTCGGGATTCCAGGAACAGTCCAGATCAGCGACTCATGGGCATTTGGGAGTGAAAACTTGCGCGAGGTATAGTGCCAGAGAAAAAGGACCCAAATTGAATATGAATTGTTGATATTGAAAGGGACAAGTGGTAGTCGATCCAGGCCTTCAGGGAAATGATCTTTGAGAGATTTGAAATGAGAAATGCTTAGAAGTCCTGAAGAACCGAAGCACCGAAGTCCCGAAAAGATGAAGTCGCTAAAGCGTCGAATTTTTCAAAGATGTCGACGTGGTCGAAGGTCTGAAGTCCCGAAGGCCCAAAATGTATCTGAGTCATTGATCATCAAGAGCCATGCGTCTTCAGATCCACAACTTTAGGTTAAAGCGCATGGAAGAGTAAGCGAGATTTGAGTTTTGGTTTTCCCGGAGCCTGGAGACCCGAAGTTCATCTCGGTTGTCCAAATCTAGAATGCCACACGTTAGCAGATATGTCACTCCAGGAGTTTTACTTCAGGAGTTTTAAAATGAGAAAAGGCGCAAAGTCCCGAATACCTGAAGCGTCGAATTCCCGAAGACCCGAAGCATCGAAGTCCCGAAGAACCAAATCATGTGACAAACTCTAATCAGGCATGACACGTGGCACTCTTTCTAGGACATTCATTTGTGGCCATGTCACCCTCCTTATGATGACACATCAACAGATGTGGCAACATATGACGTCATCTGGACCACCCACCAATGGGACATGTGGCATAAATCCATGAGCTCTGGCTAAAGGCCCAAAGTAATCCTTGATCGTTCGATTCATGAGGACATGCGTAAGCATATCGCCAACTCTGGGTAAAATATTTTGGGAGCCCATGTTTGATATTTGATTCTCTTGAAGCCTGGAGACACGAAGGGATTTCATCTGTCGATCTCTAGAAGGCCATCTGTCATCGGATCCATGGCTCCGGGTAAAAGCACTTGGAAGCCCGGGTTTGAGATTTGATTTTCCCGGAGTCCGGAGACCCAAAAAGCATCTTAGCCACTGATCTCGGGGAGCCATGCATCATCAGATCCCTAGCTCTGGAGAATTTGCTTGGACAAAATAAATTTTGACTATTGAAAGGCCTGAAGCTTGACTCGTGAAGCAGATCTCGACCATCAATTTGAAAAGAGAGGATCTGATCCATCAATATAAAAGGTGCCAGATCTGGGTCGTTGATCAGGAAGCCTCATCTCAGATCACAAGATCAATGTTCGTGCTCCATTGCGGGGTCAAAAGGTGTGCATGTTTTAAAATTTCAAGGGCAGACCACAATCAGAACCGTGGTTTTTAGAAAGGGACACGTAGCAGTTCATGGTGAGTTGCAGGAACAAAAGCAGTTTGCTTTCAAACCACCCTTGGTCATGCTTATAATAGCACAATTGCGTAGGTATATGGCCCTAGGTCACATTGAAGAAGGAGCAGGGGAACATGAGCTAGCCCCTGAGCCCTGGAGAGCCAAATGTGTGGCAGTCGTCAACATAAATGGGTGGCACCCTTATGGTCTTGGAACGTGGTAGCTCCCTGAGCATTAACTCTCATTCAATCTCTGAGGAAAGGTAGTTAATGAAAGTAGAGCTGGTGGTTGAAACCTCGGCTAACTCCATAAATGGAAGGCATGGAAGGCCCTATCGTGGGGACTAAATTGTCAGCCCATGGTAGCCTTGTGGGCATATTTTCTTACAAAACCCATGCCGATCTGAGCTCACATATGACAGAGGGGTGCACGTTTAGTTTGATAGAAGAACTCGCTAATGCAAAGCTTTGATTGTAGTGACTAGGTCACACTCTTGGTAGTGGCGTATTGTTATGAGTATAAATAAATAGTTTTAATATTTTTCTAAGCTCGTCAACTGGTTGAGCAGAGCTCCCTATTTTGTAATTTTTTTATGCCATAATTGTTCTCTGGTTATGTATCAAATTTGAGACTTTCATGTTAATAGAAGTCAACTTCTTTTCATCTCTCTGTAAAAACTGAACTAAAACACTTGGGCATGGAGGATCTAGTCGAGGGTTGTTATGTTGTTGTAATGTAGGTTTGATTACAGTGGTATCGTGACCAGTTTTAGTCATCTCCCTTGTTATGTTTCTCCCTCTTACAATGAATGGCTCGGGCATGGAGGATCCAGTCAAGTTTTTGTAGCTGCATTGTGATGTAGGTTTGATCATTGTGTTGTTGTGACTGTGTTGTTTGGACATATTTCAGTGTCTGAAGCTTGTGCTCAAGAGTGATCTTGAGTCTGAGTTTTTCTTCTCCAAGTTGCTTGAAAGCATGATGCTCGTAGTAGTGTTGTTCACCTTTCTCACTAAGTCCTCCCTTTGCTCACACTTAAACTCAATTCACTGATTGAATTTAATGTGGCCCTCACTTCCCTGTGCATTTATTGTCTGGTTTCGTGTTGAACACCATTCATATATTGATTTTTTTCCATTGACCTCTACTCATATAAAACCAACACCCACCAAAAACTCTGATGGGTACTGGGCTTATCCTCCCGTAATTTGAGGGTGACTCTTAGTGCTAATGGGAAGAACATGGTAAATCACTTATAGTGAAAAACTCAATCAAATTTTGTGCATATGTGGTAGAGGATTGTCTCCTTTGTATGGTAGAGTCTTCTTTCTCCTCTACTTCTTCACCATCTTGGAGATTTTCCATACTCTTGTCCTTGAATTTCAACTCAAGTTGCAATTCTTGGATGATTCCCATGAGGAATTCACCATGAGATAACGATATTTCTTGTAGCTCATGCTTCTCATCTTCATAGTATAACAATTTTTTTTTCAATTCAAAGTTTTCCTCTTGAATTTGATGGTTTATCTCTTCAATCTCCTAAAGTATGTCCTTCTTCAGAAATTTCCCCATGTTTTTCCTTACAAACCACAGAAACAACCTCTGATCTTACTGCTCTGATACCAAATTGATCCAAAATTAGTTCTTAAAGATTCATGTTAAAACCACTAATTCATATTCATTTAAAT
>SNQJ01S0071930.1:38249-57946 GCA_010110895.2 Picea sitchensis | reverse complement strand
GGGGATATAATATTAAATATATCAGAGGCCAATATAGCTGAGAGCAAAAGAACATGCAAGGAAATAAGAGCAGATTGTGAAGAGGTTTTCCATTTTCTTAGCAAAGAAGCACTGGGCCTCGAAAAGGATGATGATTTTGAAACACTAGGACAAATAAATATTGTAAAGCATCAAATTGATCTCCAAGAAAACTTAGAAGCAGCTCAAGCTAAAATTTCACTGCTAAAGCAGGTTGATATCGCTCAAATAGATAGATGGCTGGTAAATCCAAATTTACAGCTACAGTCGACTATTTCTGAATATAAAAGGATAGAAGACAGGTTGCCACAATTACAAAAGAAGTTGTATCTTTTTGAAGAAAAAGATGTGACAGAACCTTCTAGACTAGTAGTACAATTTCTAAGCAGGTGTGTGAAATGTCTTGAGCAAGGAAAAGTGAGCACTTCAAAGGATCAATGAAGTAACATGTTCATATCTGTTTCTGCCAGTATGAGAGAGAGATAGAGAAAAACCAAGTGGAATGGTTCTAGTTTTCATTTTATAACCATCATTACCTAGAAATAACGATATTTCCAACCACCTAGGGTTGAGAATCTCTTGTATAAATATATTTTCAAAAGACTAAAGCAAGGCTGCTTCTTACCAATTATAATAGAGAAATTTCTCTTTCTTAAGAATTAATACAAGTGCAGATTAGAGACTCCATATTTCGTCAATTTTGAGTTATGTGTTCTTCTATTATTCCATATTCTAGCATCTATATTCATATGCCTTTGATGAATGTCTGATCACAACTTAGTACAAATTCTACTGTGGTTATATATTTCATTTAGTTATTTGATTGCTTACAGATTTTCCTCTGTGTTTTCTATTAGCAAATACACGACCTGTGAGTTAGTTAGATTATTACATTTTATGCTTCATTAAAGGTTACATCATCCATTTCATTGTTCTATAGCAGAGTAAGATTCTTCTGTGATTGATGCCTTTCTTTGTTTAAAAGCTTTATGTTTTTCTTTCATTACATTCATTATTTTCAAATTTAACTCAGATACAAAAAACAACCTCCAAGATGTTATACCATTAATTCAATTTTAGGAACTTTTCTTGTTTAATTGAAATAGAAAAAGAAAATATTAAAAACAACAGATCCTTTGACTATTCCCTTTCTCCATGATTGTACCTATTGCAAGATAGCCTAATATTGAACCATGCCTTCAAGATTAGACCAACATTTCTTTAACCTTGTTCAATACTATCTTGGAGACTGCTAATACTCGGGCTGAGATTGAACGCTCATGGGTAGTGATTGAATGAGATATAAGCATCCGTGAATGTTGGGAATCTAGGCAAAGACATCCTAGAAATCAACCATAGCTTCATTTTCCTTAAAGTATTGATCCTCTTTTCATTTTATAAAACTCTCTTTATTTTGTAATGCCTGACATTATGCTGTGAGACTTAAGTATAAACTCGGGAACAACATCCCCGAATTTCTTTATGTAATTCCTTGAAAAGAAATTGATTTCAATTTAGTATTACAACTATTGTGATCATATTATACCAGCAATTCATTAAGTAAGCAATTTTTCCTCTGTATTTATTGTGAGTAAAACAAGACCTGCATTCTATGTGAATTACTGCATTTCATATCCTGTTCAAGGGTGCCTTCTCTACTTTTATTCCACTAAAAACAAGGTGATGCTTATCTGCAATTGATGCCTAGCATTGTTTAACAATTTTTTAACTTTCCTTCACACCATTTGATATTATAATTGTGAGTCAGACAACAGGATACAGCCTCTGTACAATCCTATTATTAATTTCATTTGAGGATCATTTCTTATATAACTAAAGGTAGGAAAAACACTCATTTAAAACATTTTCTTTAAACACTCATGATGCCTGACATTACTCTTTGAGCCTTAAGATTAATCTCAGCAACCACATCTTTTTGGCGCCATTACCAGGGACGAAGAAACGAAATCAATTTCCCTGGGAAAATTACAAGGTAAATTTTGATCTTTGTTGGTGAACCTAGATTGAATGCATAAGTAAGGATTATTTTATTTTTCACTTGGCGACTCCACCATAGACAAAAATGGCATTCGTTCGAAGGAATACCAGAAAAAATCTAGACAATAAGTAGACCACACGAGTGTCAAATCCCAAAAAGTTGTTGAAACCAAAGCGGTAGCTCAAATAGAGTGTTGCTTCAACAGGTAAATTATATCAACCCAAAGTTACACAAGTTAATGCTAAGGTTCAAACTAAAGAACTAAAACCTAAATAAAGTTTTAAACAAATTCATTCTGCAGAGGCATCAGCTAGTGAACCCGAGGCTAAACTCGAAAATCCATAGGTAATTGTTCCGAAGATAAAAATTGAGATTGATTTACCAGATAATTTTACCAGTGAGAACAAAGGATCCCTTTTAATCCCCACTGTCATTAACGATCTGTCGATTCTCTCCTTCCTCAAATTAAAGGTTATTGTTTCTCAAAACGTTGAAGAGTAATTTTTATACTTAGATTCCTCTCCTATCGTCTCCCACATATATACATTTGGTAAACCTGAGGAACCCGGCTCAAGTTTCCCTTTTCCCTCTTATATAGATCTTCCATCTCCTATCATTATTTTCCCTGAAATTCCTTCTCTACACCCCGAAGTAGTTGAAAGGTCAACAACTCAGTCCCTCACAGTTTTTGAAAATCCCCTTTTTATCCCTTGAAGTCCGTCTCCTATAATTCCAATGTTTGGTGCTGGAGCTGCTAGTGCCAGTGGCGCCAGAGGTGCAGGAGCTAGTGGACAAGCTCAACCTCCTCGAATATTTTCCAAGGCATCTTCTAGATACACTCCCTTGGTCCTCCTTTCCATCCTTCATGACTTGACCAAAAATTACATGGAGAAGCTCCCCAAATTCATGGGATAAGGAGATATAACCGCAACAAAACACATAGCGGTTTTTGATCAGTTTGTTGATATCCTTGGTATCGACCACGAGGATGTTTAATCAAGGATGTTAGTACAAACCTTTGAAGGGCAAGTGAGAACCTGGTTTAGAGGACTCCGTGTAGGTTCCATACGATCATATGACGAACTAGAAAATGCCTTCCTAAGACAGTGGGGCGAGAAAAAGGACCATCTTTATTATTTAATTGAGTTCAGGGCTTTAAGAAAGAAGACTTCTGAATCAATCCTTGAATTTATTGAGAGGTTCAATAAATTGTATAACAAAATACCAGCCGAAGTCAAACCTTCTCAACCTGCTACAAAAGTAACTTTTTCAGGGGATTTTGATCCTGACTTCGCTCTACTTCTAAGAGAAAGAAGATCTACCACTTTATCAGGAATGTAAGACGATGCCATAGAAATTGAATCGAATATGATGGAATCCTGGAAATCAAAAAATAAGGTTGAGATGGGAACCAAAGAACCTAGGCGTTTCAAAGAAAAGGCAGGACCCTCTGGATCTGGGAAGTCCCCAAAAGAAAAAATGGATGAGATGGCCAAGATAATTAAATATTTATAAAAACAATATCCAGGATGGAATTAGATCAAGCCAAACCTGATCCATACGTTAAGAATCAGTTCAAGAGAAACCCTAACCCTTAGATACAACAGAGACAAGTAAAAAATGAAGACCAAAAGATCCAAGCCCCGTTTAAAACTGAAAAATTAATGCAGAGGGATGAAGTGCAAGGTTATGAGGAGTTAGAAGAGGATATAAACAACCTTAGCAATGACGATCTTGAGCCACATTTAACCAGGAAGGATTATGAGAAATATTTAGACCTGAAATCTCTGTTTGAGAATGAGGAAAACATCAATAATCTGGGAAACTCTACATATCAAGGTCTCGCTGACTCAATAATGGCTGAACCCCAACAAAAGTATGATTTAAGGCCCAGAGAAAAAAATTCTATGAATGTTCCACCAAAAAAATTTTTGTTGCTAAGTAAAATGAATGAGGTGGCAGTTATTAAACCACTAACTAAAACACAAGCTTCCCGAACAAACCCAGTTGAAACAAGAACAATGCAAACTAAGAAACCATAAAATACAGAAGTAGAAGTTCCAACCAGAGAAATTGAAAAAACAATTGGAGGTTTCAGTTTGGAAAATGAACTTAATATAATTAAAATCCCAATGCCTTTGGTTGAACTTGAAAAAAACCCGATTTATAAAAGGCAGATCGCTAAAGCGATAAATTTTTCTAATGTTGAATGTCAAGAAGACATTATTAATATGCAGGACGAAATACCTACGATCATGTTTGGTCCACACATTGAAAACAATAAGGATTTTGTTGCTCCATTCTATATTACAGTAATTGTGCACGACCATTTACTCCACAATTGTATGTTAGATTCTGGGGCCTCTCATAATTTAATGCCTAAAATTATCATGGATAATTTGGGCCTCAAAATTACTAGACCTTATCAAGACTTGTACTCGTTTGATTCTAGAAATGTTAAGTGTCTAGGCATGATTAAATATTTGGTAGTAAATCTTGCTCAAATCCCTGTGAAAAGTATCCTTATGGATGTGGTTGTTGTTGACATCCATGCCAAGTACAACATGCTTATATCTAGGTCTTGGGGTGCCAAGTTAGGAGGATTAGTTCAATTGGACATGACTTACGCTACAATCCCAATTTTTGGTGGGCAATTCACGCGACTGTATAAAGAAACTAGACAGGCGTATATTGTAAGTGACCCTCAAAATCCAAATAATTACCCAGTGCGTGTTTCTAATCAGTACTTAGGAAACTGTATATTATCTATAGATGACGATTTTGAGGAATGTATAGAAGAAGAAAATAAAAAAATAGAAATAACAAAGAAAAATGTAAATGTTAGATAAGGAATGTCGAAAATATTCTTCAATGGTGCCACATCCTGCGAAGGGGAAAGAGTTGGATTGCTATTCGTGGCACCGGGTGATGAGTATGTTATTCCCTTCTCTTATAGATTACAATGGGATATTGATTATACGAATAATATCTGTGAATATGAAGCTATGGTTTTAGGATTAGAAGCTGCAAGGAAGTTAAAAATTGAACATCTGATAGTTTATGGTGATGCAGAGCTTATTGTAAAAAAAGTGAAACAACAGTATCAAGATAAGCACCCAAGGTTGAGGTCATACATGAATTGCGTCTGGGATATTATAGAGAACTTCTTCTCGTATTTTAGTATTCACTCTATTCCTAGGATGGAGAACCAACAAGCTAACTCCTTGGGCAAGGCTACTGTGACCTTCATACCACCTACTGTCTTGAAACTAAAGTATCACATCGAGATGAGGCATAGACCTTCGATCTCGAACAATTTTTGTCACTGGAAAGTGTATGAATATGACGAACAAATCAAACAGTTTCTGGATATGGTTGATGAGTTTTCTGAAACTCACATAGATCAAGAAAACCAAAATGATCTTGCTTGGGTTATGCACGAAGGAAAGAACCCAGAAAAATTCCAAGACAAGATTGAAAACCACCACATGCTCTTTCTTAAGAACAATTAGATTCCTAGAGGCCTTATCCCCTTAGAAAAGTTGTTTGACCAGGATGACATACCTTTAAAGTCTACCTTACGACCTCAACTCGAATAAGTTGAAGACTGTAATGTGGGAACTAATGAAGATCCCAAAATGGTTAAGATATCCAAACACCTTCCGGCCCAAATGAAAAGTAAGTACATTGAGTTTCTTAGGAAATACAAAGATGTTTTTTCCTGGTCTTATGATGATATGAAAACTTATGATACCTCTGTTATTGAACATAAGATTCCTTTAAAACATGGTATTAAACCTTTCAGACAGAAACTCAAACAGATAAACCTGATTCTCCTGCCAGTGATAAAAATGGAAGTCAAGAAACTTCTCGATGCAAAAATCATTTTTCCACTCAGGCACTCTGAATGGGTAGCGAATTTGGTTCCCATCAGAAAGAAAAATGGCGAAATAAGTCTATGTGTTGATTTCAGAAACTTAAATCGGTCATCCCTTAAAGACAATTGCCTGCTCTAAAAAATGGATCATGTTCTAGAGAAGGTAGTAGGGGCCAACAGGATGTCCATGATTGATGGTTTTTCGGGTTATAATCAAATTGTTGTTCATGAAGACGATAGAGAAAAGATTGCATTTACCACTTCGTGGGGAACCTTTATGTACGATAAAATGCCATTTGGTTTGATGAATGCAGGGGATACTTTCCAGAGAGCGATGGACATCATGTTCGTCGGTGAGAGAGACAAATTCATTGTTATTTATCTTGATGATTTGACGGTTTTTTCTAACTCCGATTCAAAAAAAAATTTGCACCTTAGGAATACCTTTGAAAAATGCAGAAAGTTTGGTTTGTCTCTTAATCCCAAGAAATCACATTTTGCGATGCAAGAAGGTAAGATTTTGGGCCATATACTATCAAAATAAGGAATCAAAGTGGACCCTAAGCGAGTTGAGGCTATAGACAGGATTAATATCCCTAGGAACAAAAATGAAATTCAATCTTTTTAAGGAAAGAGCAACTTTTTGAGATTATTTATTCCCAACTTTGCTGAAATAATCAAAATGATTATAAATATGTTGAAGAAGGACAATGAAGTGAAATGAACTGCCAAAGTTAAAGCATATTTTGAGCATGTCAAGAAAGCTATAGGGGAAGCACCTATGCTAGCAAGTCTGGACTATACAAAGGAATTCTTAATCTTCTCATTCACTTCTGAACATACTGTTGTAGCAGTACTCCTGCAAAAGAACGAGGAAGGATTCGAGCAACCAATAGCCTTCTTCAGAAAAAGCCTCAGGGATGCAGAATCAGATATGATATACTTGAGAATCAAGCATACGCAATGGTGAAGGCTCTCAAAGCCTTCAAAACATATGTATTAAAAAATAATCACTTACGTGCCAACAATTGTTATCAAAGACATCTTGGTTCAACTAGACAGTGATAAAAGAAGAGGCTGATGACTGACTAAAATTCAAGAGTTTGATCTAGAAGTGAAACCAACCAAGATAGTTAAAGGTCAAGGCTTGGAGAAGTTGTTAGCCGAATCAAATTTCAGGGTGCTTGGGATAAATAAGCTCGAATCACATGAACCCCTCCTGGATATAGAGGAAATTGATGATCAGGCACCTACTACTCGAATCGAAGATAAGTTTTCCACCTCTACCTAGTATCACAATATTTTTACATACCTCCTTACTCTTCAGTGCCCGAATGACATGACTTCGTCTAAAGCAAGGAATTTGAAGCTACACACGATTAAATACTGTATTATTGATGGTTGAATGTACTGGAAATATCCTCTAGGTTTCTTGTTATGCTGCCTAACAGAATCTGAAACAAAACTCATCATCGATAAATTACATGAAGGAGTGTGTGGAGGACACCATTCCTAGAGAGAAATAACCTACACGATTTTAAGGGTTGGATATTACTGGCTAAATTTATTCACCGATGTGAATGCAAGGGTCAGAGCCTATAATTCATGTCAATTGTTCATTGAAAAGCAGGCGCTCCTTGCCCTACCTTTAATCCCAGTAAAAGTTGAAGCGCCTTTCCAAAAATAGGGCCTGGACTTCATCGGAGAAATCCATCCGCAATCAAGTGCTCAACATAGATGGATTCTAACCGTTATCTATTACTTCACTAAATGGGTAGAATCCATTCCAACTCGGAATTCTACGGATTTGGTAGTAATAAAATTCTTGTAAGAAAACATCCTATTGAGATTCGGTTGTCCTCAGAAAATAGTCACTAACAATGCTCAATATTTTAAGTCTATGGAAATGATCAATTTCTGCCATAAGTACAATATTGTGTTAGGACATTCTACAACCTATTATCCTCAAGGAAATGGGTTGGTTGAATCGTCTAATAAGAGCCTGATGACTATAATAAAAAAAGTGTTGACAGAAAATAAAAAGGCTTGGCACATCCACCTGAAATATGCCCTATGGGCGAACCGAATCGACACCAAGAAATAAATAGGTATGTCCCCCTTTCAATTGGTTTATGGTACTGACATTGTCCTTCCTATCAATCTTTCTCTTACTGTGTTGAAACTCTGGCATGATGCAAATGAAGAGCCAAACGACATTAGAAGAAGGATGAATCAAATAATTGAAGTTCAACAAAATAGAGCCGAAGTAGATGATAAAATTCAGAAGTACTAAGATAATATGAATGTCCTTTTCGATAAAAAGGCTAAATATAGGGAGTTTATTCCCATAGATCTAGTTTTAAAGTGGGATGCTAGAAAAGAAGATGCAGGGAAACATGACAAGTTCGACCATCTCTGATTCGGGCTATTTAGAATTGCGACTACTGAGGGAAAAAACTCTTTCTTACTAGAAAACCTCGATGGAGAGCTCGTTGACGCTCCTATCAATGGGCATTACTTAAAACATTTCATGTTGTGGTCATATTTCATATTCCCATTGTACATATCGGTTTGGATTGACGTTTGTTTTCTTTTTCAATTTGCAATTTTACCTTTTTTTTGTAAATTATCCAAATCATTTTATCTTTTGTTGTAAATAAACCATGTTTACTTGACATCATCAAAGAAGAATATAAAATCATCTATACCACATACCATCTCTATTCTGTAGAATTTTCTAATAGTTCGCATTTCATTCCCATGTAGAATACTTACTGTTAAACGAGAGATAAGGGTGCGTCAGAATCCAATACTCATTTTTCAGAAAATTCACTTTCTCTCTAAATAGGTGATGAATTAATGATCTGTCTGATTGTAAATACAAAAGAAATTTGAGGTATGAACTCCTACCCTCACTAGTTCAACTAAAATTTTAAGGAAATATTTTCAAATGTAAAGAAGATTTCATTCATGATAATGTTGTCACCTGATCAAGAATCAGAGAAGTATAAAATTACAACTTAGAGTGTCATACTGAGAAATTATGAAGCCTTCTCTGAAATGAAATAAAAAATCAAATAAAAATAAAAAGAAAATAAAAATAAAAAAGGCTTGAAAGGAAGTTCAAGAATCAATAAACAAACTTGTGTGGGAGTGGGATTCTTTTGCGTCAAGCCCTCTGAGTCCTCATTTTGTTTTACGTTGCCTAGCCCAAAGATTTTATTCACTTCTAATTTTCGCTACCTTTCCTTAGTCTTCATAGAAAGAAAGAAATTCACCTTGACTCTGATAACTTAAAAACATATCTCCAAAACAAGATTAGGTGAAAATCTTTATGTTCCTTTGATTTTAACTGAAATAAAGTATGTCTAGGATAATCCTGATAACTTTATCTCTTCTATCAGATTTTAAACTAACTAATTCAATCAAGGTCGATCCCTGAAAATCAAAATCCCTATAAAATCTTCCCTATAGGAAAAGGTGTATTGAAGATTGGGAGAAAATTTGTTTCAGAGTATACTTAAAAAATTGTGACAGACCTTCCTTTAAAATTTTTAAGCAGATATCATCCCTTGTATGATACATACAAATTGATTGCCCCCACTTCAAAATATTTAAATATAAGACAGGCGGTGAAAGGAAATTCATAATTTAATTGCCCCCATCTTGTCCAAAGAGATGATGAAAGGAAATTCATGTAATGATTTCCCTCATCTCAACAAAATGCAAAAGTGTTGATTGAAGTAGTGAAAGGAAATTCAATGGCAGAAGTAGATAACTTCACCAGGGTACTGATTAGGCTCGCTGGTAGTGAAGAAATAACTATGATATCTATATGGATTTCATACATATCTACAAAACATACTCTGACATCTAATTTTCTTTCCGGTAATATTTACATTCTAAAACAACGAGGGATCCCCAAAATAAATTATTACATCTACTTAACCTTGATGCAAATGAAGTCGGTCGAAGTCCGATATTTCAATTAAATTTGTTTTAATTATCTTAAACAGATCCAAACTCATTTTTAGGAAAGGGAAATTTTAATATAGCCTAACTTGAGATCAATAATTAGGTGGGTTTTGAAGGTTTTCTTATATTCGGTTGAAGTTTGTTTTTTCTGTGTATGATTAACTCCTAAAAGTGTTTTCCATAAATGCAATACTGACTTTATTTTCCCAATAAAGGCACTCGATCTACTGTTCTTCCGCGTCTCATGGGGAGACGTGATCTCCAGATGGATCCTATGTTGGAACACATACAATTATGAACTTTTCAGTTTTATACTTTTTACCTCATGAAAATATAATTTTACCCAAAGAAAGTGGAAACTTGGTAAATGACATTTTAATTTTTCATTGCTAGTTAGTTAATAATAAGGCATGCATGATATCCATCGTTGATGAATTTCCCCTTTTGATCAAATGATCCTAATACCTTCAGAGTTCTAGAGCTGCCTGAATTTTAAAGACATAAATCTCTAATGGTCACTTCGGAGATTCATGCTTCAGATGTTTCAATAAGTCTAAAAAAATAAAAAATTTGAAACTCTGAAACCCAAAGGTACCTACTCGTGACTTTTCCTAAACCATTTAAAGGCACAAGTTGTGGGACATGTGTACCTTTTGAGTCTTTCTTGAGTTGAAATGTGGCACCCTTTTTTGACCTTTTCATTCGAGGATTCACACGATTCCAAGTAACACATGGCATCTCTCTTTTCTCGACACGTCATCCAGAATGACATCATCTATAACATGTCACTATGGGAGATGATCCTTTGGGAATTTAACAAAGAATGAATTCATAAATCACTGAAATATCAAAATTTCAAAGTATTGAACGTTAAATAATTAAGTTAAGAGATAATTAATGACTTCGTAGTTCAGATTTCAAATGTTTCCCTTGTATCATATTCTAAAATTTCTGAAGTTTGAACTTCTGAAATACTTAAAATTAAGTGCAATTAATTAATACTTAAAGCTTAGTTATTAGATAATTAATTGCTTCATGGTTTTGGGTTTCAGAAAGTTCCTCTCGAGATACATTAAAAGTCCCCAAAGTCCGAACTCCCGAAACACTAGAAGTTAATGCACCATTTTAAACATGATTAATTAAGGTTTTAAAAGAGATTATCCATAGATTAACCTTTCCGTGGATTCGGGATTCGGGGGGTTCCCACTCTTTCATATCTAAAACTCCCGAACGCGAACCATCAAAATATTAATGGAATTTATGACTAATTAAGTATAATGATTCAAACGCGGATTGCAGATCGCCAGGTAGACATCTCAATTAACATTAATAAATTATTCGTCAGTGAAATTATATGAAAATCAATGAATCTTGTGTGAACAAAAGCACGTCGATTTTGAATTCATTTTCACCTTCTGCAATTAGCAAGTTTTATCTGTTTGAAAAACTCACAATTTTTCTCTGCAACAGGTAACCTCACTTTGTTTCCTTAGAGATTATGTTTACGAAAAAAATATCCACAGTTATTTATTCTACTATGCCATGGTAAATATGTTTATGTCGTTTACACCACATGTTTTTTAGTTCACCAGAACTATCGACAAGTAGAAGTGAAACCTCCATCATAGTACAAGGTCCAGAGACTAAGAGGTATGGTTACAAAACTCTGATCTACATACATTGTCCAATTTGTGCATATATTGAAGCTTGTTATATTTTAGAATATGCTTGCATGTAAGAATTCCAAGTCGTATATTTTGTCTATTGCTTGTTGAAATAGATATAAACAACATCTCTTTTAACTTGAACCAGGGTATGTTGAGCTCCAACAATATTCCATGGCTGAGAATGCTTTTCCCATAGTTGATGTGTTTCTATCGCTTGATAATTATCAGACTAAGTGTTTTTTAGTGAGGCATACAGTTCTTTTCTCCCTTTATTTTTCCTCTTCTATACTTACCCGTTTTTCCCTTTTCTTCTTCCCATCTATTTTTCGTTTTTGGTTCTATACTTAATCGCATATCTATGCTCGTGGATTCCCGGGGTGGCAGAGTGAGAAATTATATATCCATGTATATCTTCACATCACGAGTCCAACCGACCGTCATTCGTTTTCATACTTAACCTATTTTATGGCTGCGGGTTCCTGCGTAGGCTCCATCGAACTCTCATGCCCTGTGTTCGGGGTATACATCTTGCACCCAAAACTTCGATGATCTACAATTCAACCCCAGACTCCTCGAACTCCCAAGCCTCACTCTACCTATGATGACTCCATCTGAATGCTTGCATATAACTGTGCCAAGTCATATATTTTGTCTATTTCTTGTTGAGATAGATATAAACAACATCTCTTTTATCTTGAACCAGGGTCTGTTGAGCTCCAGCTATATTCCATGGCTGAGAATGTTTTTCCCATAGTTGATGTGTTTCTATTGCTTGATAATTATCATACTAAGTGTTGTTGTGTGAGGCATACAATTATTTGCTCCCTTTCTTTTTCCTCTTCTATACTTACCCGTTCTTCCCTTTTCTTCTTTCCTTCTATTATCCATTTCTGGTTCTATACTTAGTCACATATCTATGCTCGTGGGTTCCCAGGGTGGTGGAGTAAGAAATGCTATATCCATCTATATATTCACATCACACGTCTGACCAACCTCTGTTCATTTCCATACTTAGCCAATTTTATGACTGCGGGTTCCCGTGTAGGCGCTATCGAACTCTCATGCCCCGTGTTTGGGTATACATCTTGCACCCAAAAATTTGGTGATCTACAATTCTACCCCGGACTCTTCGAACTTGAAATCCTCACTCTACCTACTATAACTTCATTTGACTACCCCACCTTTCCATACTTAAGACCTAGTGTTGTTGTGTGATGCATAAAGTTATTTGCTCCCTTTTGTTTTCCTCTTCTATAATTGCCCGTTTTTCCCTTTTCTTCTTCCCCTCTATTATTCATTTTTGGTTCTATATCTAGTCACATTTCTATGCTCGCAGGTTCCCGGGGTTGCAAAGTCAGAAATTCTATATCCATCTATATATTCACATCACGAGTCTGACCGACCACTATTCATTTCCATACTTAGCCAATTTTATGCCCGCGGGTTCCTGGCTAGGCCCTATCGAACTCTCACTCTACCTACGAGCTTGTTGAAATATATATAAACAACATATCTTTGGACTTCAACCAGGTTCTGTTGAGATCCAACTATATTTCATGGCTGAGAATGTTTTTCCCATAGTTGATTTCTTTTTATCACTTGATAATTATCAGACTAAGTGTTGTTGTGTGAGGCATAAACTTCTTTGCTCCCTTTCTTTTTCCTCTTCTATACTTAGTCCCATTTCTATGCTCGCGGGTTCTCGGGTGGTAGAATGAGAAATTCTATATCCATCTATATCTTGACATCACAAATCTGACCGATTTTCATTTGTTTCCTTACTTAGCCAATTTTATGGCCGCAGGTTCCTGGGTAGGTGTTATCGAACTCTCATGCCCTGTGTTCGGAGTATACATATTGCACCCAAAACTTGGGTGATCTACAATTCGACCACGAACTACTCGAATTCTCAAGCCTCACTCTACCTGCGATGACTTTGTCTGACTACCCTGCCTTTCCATACATAGTTGATTCTTCAAAGTTGTGCGGGTTCACGGACTCCCAGGTTCACTAAAGTATCAACGCATTTTTCGCTCCCCTCCATCCCCTCCACCTTCACCCCTTCCCAATTCATATTAATTATTCTTTTACTAGTGACATCTCATCATAAATGTTCAAAAATATTGGCATTAATAAGCGGAATGCTCAAGGACATCTCCCATTAAAATGCATTAATGGGAGAATATGATGGAATCTGATGAGTTTCTTTGTGTCAATCTTGAATTGGCAAAACATTGTTGGTTATTTTAGTTTTTTTAAGGCATCATCATAGCAAGAATTCAATATTGTGCTAACCCACTTTCATCTACAAAGGTGTTGACATGATGCCCCTCTTTAGTATTGTGCACATATTACAACTTGGCATATTTGAGAGTATGCCTGCATATGAAAATGTTAATCCACCCTTAAAATTTCAACATGGTTTGCATTTGGACCACAAAAAATACTAATAAAATAAAATAATTTGCACAGTGTTTAAGTAAATATAAACAAATTATCTTTTAACTTGAACCTGATTTTGTCGAGCTCTAGGTATATTACATAGCTGACAATGTTTTTCCCATAGTTAATGTTTATGGCCGCTAGTTCCTGGATTGGCGCTATTAAACTCTCATGCCCCTTGTTTCGTGATATACATATTGCACCCAAAACTTTCTTTATCTACAATTCGACCCTAGACTCCTCGAACTCCCAAGATTCACTCTACTTATGATGAGTCTGTCTGCACCTGTCTGACCGCCCCGCCTTTTCATACTTATTCAATTTCCCTGCCACCTTCGCACACATGCCCAATGCAAATTGATTACGCTTTTATTAATGACAATTCACCACATAGGTTCGAAAAGATTGGCATTAATGAGCGAAAAGCTCGAGGACATCTCCCATTAAAATGCATTAAACCAAGATTTACGAGAGATTATATTACCATCCTCCAGTATTCATTCTAAATACTATCACACAATTACTGTCACATGTAGAAATATAAACAAATCTTCATCAAAACATTAGCTTTTCTCACAGGCATCCCACATGAAACCCAATCGTCTGATGTGAGCGATATTTGGATCCATCAACTAAACCTCCCTATTATCGAATTGGCATAGGTCAATATTATGGCATCTATTTTTTTTTTTTTATGTGGATCTTGAGATCGAAAAATTATTATTTACTTTAGATTTTTTGAGGCATTATACCCTGCCTTTCCATACTTAGTCGATTCTTCACCTCCTACTGTCACAAATTCGCAGGTTCTCGGGCTCCCATGTTCACAAAAGTTTCTAAGCATTTTTATCTCCTGTCTATCCTCGCCACCTTTGCATGCTTCCCAATGCACATTAATTATTCCTTTATTAGTGACAACTCACCAGACACATCGAAAAGATTGACATTAATAGGCAAAAAGGTCGAGGACATCTCCCCTTAAAACACATTGAACCGAGGTTTATGGAAGATTATATTATCATGATCTAGTGTTCATTTTAAATAATATCAGGAGAAAAGGAACGTTATCATCACATTATGGCTGCAGCTCCACACCATTTCTGTGGAGATACCATGAATATTTTTGAGCACAAGGACTAGAGTTTTCAGTGGTCCAGACCTTATGACTGCTACTCATCCCCTTCTGCCTAGAAGGAATTTATCTGGACATATGGAATTGCACGAGGAGGTTGTGTCCCTGAATTTTTTTAATGTAAGGAATTGGTCACCTGGTGCGCCAAAAACTATATTCTAAACCAGCAGATTATCCAGTTGCAGGACCATTCCTGAGTCTCCCTATTGCCTCAATTATTTCGAAAGATGTTAAGACTTCCTTACCAAACACCTACTTTAAAGGGAAATAATTGTAGAGAGTTATTAAAGAAGCATGATAATGAATTGGACCTCTTGCTGAAGTTCTTAGAGAACCCAACAGCCAATCCTGGGGACATGACCAGATTACAGGTTAGTGCATTTAAAAACCCTTTCTGGGAAATTGCATGGATTTTCACGAGGATAATGGGACAAGAAAGTACAACTAACATCTCTCAGATAATTCTCTATATTTTATATTTTACGGTGAAGGAATAATCCATCTTCCATTGGGGAAAGTTGATTTCCATTGAAATATCTTCCCAATTATTGCAATACACAAGGAAAAATAAATTATTTATATCATCTTATTTAATTTTTGCGGTGGATAATTGTTGTCCATTCCCTAGATTATCTATGTGTAAGAAGGTAGACTATGAATTTGACCTAGTAACCTTCTGGTACCAGATATTATGGAGACATGAAACCTCCCAACATTTTTATGAAGTCGTTAATGATTTTGTTTCACTTTTTAAAGAATTGATATTTGGAAAGTATTTTACTCGATTGTCAAACCAGGCGACCAAGTTCTTGGATAGGAAGGGCGCACTAGAAGAAATGGAGAAGTATAATTTTATAAGTATTTTTGGGTCCAAACAAAATCCTTGCTTCCTTCCATGTCACATATATGGTACAATGTTTTTCGCTGAAATAACAAGGAAGTACACCTACTGGTTGCATTTTTTCCATGAAAAGAGAAAAAGTCAGTTCATCCCTCTGGCTTGGAAAGTCAGGGATTTCATGGTCAAGAATATGAACAAGATAGACAGTTTCGTGAGCCACTTCCACAACTTCAATTTGAGATGTGCTGAAAAAGTAAAAGGGTTCGACCCTGATGGTATTTTTGTAGAACACCTATTGGTTGTCAGTTTCAACAGTTCTTTCACTGACACTGTCCTAAATGAAGATGAATATAACACCTCAGGAATTCCTTCTCATGAAACTAGCAACCTCGAGACAATTCTCAACACCAATGATTCATAAAAGAAGAAATGAAAAGGCTTGGGTGAGAAAAGTGCTCAATCCCCGACCGCCACTCCCAAGACTACAACATATCAGAGCAGTACTCCAACAGCCTACCCAAGAAATAATTTTGCACACATTTCTTCAGGTAGAAGAGGAGATAAGAACCCTCCCTTTGGAAAAATTGAAAGTTCTCACAAACTTTTTGCGATCAAAAAATGGAAAACAATAGTGCAAGAACATGAGGGAATGAGGGGAGAAATTGATATCCACGATTTCTCTCTTGAAGATATGGAGCTAGAAATTGACATTGAAAAAATGTTCCCTAATGATAACCAGCTAGAGAGAACTTCTCCGCATAATCCTAAGATGGAAATAATTGGGACCGATACCTTGGACGAAGAAGAGTATTTTTCATTTCAGAGTGTTGGTTTTGACAACAAATCCAAAAAATTGGTTATTGAAAAGAGAGATGTAAAGAATAAAAAAGGGAAATATCATTCATAGATGAACCTATGGAACATGCATCCTTCCCATATCTCCCAGATACACTGAGCAACTGGACATTCTCTAGACAATTATATTATTGGCCTTGAAGCGGAAAAAATCATATTAAAGGAGAAAATCAAAGAATTGGAGGGAGATATAATGCCTCTTCCACTATTTGTTACTCCTTTGGCAATGATCTGGCCCACCATGCCTGTGAAAAAGTTAAAAGGATCAGAAATCCTTCTCATATCAACCCAAGGCTATGTGGAAAAGAATATAAAGAGAATAATGAAATTAATAACAGAAGCTTGGGAGATGTCAAAGAGTATGGTCTCTTTTGGAACAAGATCGCATGCTTTTCATGAGTATTTGCAAGCAGATCTCAAGAACGAGAAAGGTTTCTACCTTTATGCAGTTGTACCAGTTGGTGTTAAAGCTATTGGTATGATGGAATTTAGAATAAGAGAGGAGGATCTCCCTTCCCCAGATTGAATAGACCAACTAAACGCGTGCTGGAAAGAAAAGGTAAAAAACCTGAATGGTATCGTTCAAGCATGTAGCCATGCCATATCTAGAAGAGACAAACTATTTGTAACAACTTGTTTACCTGAGTCTATAAATATAACTTTATTGGATAGGAACTATGGAAAACTCAAAGTGTGAATGTTTGATTTGGTGGACCTTTGTATAAAGGTCGATGAATGTAAATCTTGTTATTTTAATAGATAATGGAAACATGTTGTATGACTGCTGAGAATGGGATGTGCTAAGACAGACCACGATTGCTAATGGAAAGGTGGTGGAGGGGACCTAGAAGGGTTACGTTAACCTCCACCAAACCAATACTATGTTGATTTTAATTTCTCAATATCAGAACAACCCTCTGACGCGAAATGAATTTCAGTCAGGCTGGTAGGTGGGAAGGCCTCCTCAAGCATCAATGAGGGGATGGGGTAGACTGCCTATCTGAAGGCTTTCGAACCTGAACACAGAATGGGGATTCGAGCCACACACAATCTTGTTGAGGAAGGAAAGAAAGGAAGCGTGGTGTGGGTAGAGAGAACCTACGAAGAATGCAGAGACGAGAGTGGAAACTCTCGGGTTTGAGGAAGGATTGAAAGCAAAAAGTGAGTTATGATCATAGGGAATGGAGACTAAGTCAGGAAAAGGAGAGAAACCTTCATCCTCATCTATTCCTGTATAGGGAGAAAGAGAGTAAACTTTGTCCCTGACTTTCGTGAGCTAGAAGTAAGAGATTGAATCCCAAAGCATCGTGGCCTAAGCTCAGGGGTGGCTAGTGATAAATCCATTTGGAGTAACTAAGCCTATGGTTGGGTGGAAACGAGCACCCCTCTCAGTAGTCATGACATGTCTTATGGTTCTGATAGGTATTTCTTTCATGCTTTGTGCTTCAACTGGAAATAATGAGTGTATGCTTATATTTATATGCCTGTAAATGGTTTTTGTATTGAATGATTTAGTCAAGAGTATGAATTTGTCCCTTGAGGACTTTTATATCTGCTTGTTTTCCTTATGCTCTAGTTTAATTCCTTGAGAATACTCTCCCCAGAGAATTTCATCGCCATCTTAGAGTCGAGTGAGTACTCCCCTGATTTCGGAGGTTGAACCCTGCAAACACTGCAAGGATGAAGTCTATTAATGTCAGGAGAGGTAGTGCAGGTATGTACCGAGTCTTTGGAAGGTGGACAAAGACTGAGACCATATTAAGTTCTAGAGTTGAGGAATGAACATAAGGGGTGCGCGGAAGAATCCTTCTAAGTGTTACATTCAAGAGAGAGGGCGCAAAACTCTTAAGCCTTTCAGAGCCAGTAAAGCTCGAGAAGAATAGCGAAGATTTAAATACTGGAAGGGAATATCATTTTGATTGGAAGATGAATGAACACGAATTTATTCGAGAAGTTCAATGGTCTATCATGAACATTAGATTTGAAGAGGGAATCAAGGTGTTCCTTCAATTCTCACAAGTTCGATGAATGTTGGTAATCATCATGAAGGGGATGGATGGATCCTAGATCTAAGGATCTATCGGGACCCTCCTTGACCGTTGAATGGCGAAATTAGGGATTCACGCATCAGGATATTCGCACATTGGTGTGACTAAACTCTTGAAACCTGAAGTTGTGATGTGATCTAGACTGTTAGATCTAGAGGAGTGTGAGCCGTCGAATTGGCGATTCAAAATATTGGCATTTCGGAAGTCAAGAATGTGGAGGAAATTGTGACTTGGGAGTCGCAAGTCGCATCGTGAAGGACCATTGGATCCAGAGGAGATACATGGAGAACGATCGTGAACTCTGGGTGAGGGCATTCTGGGAGAATGTGAAGGATAATTTTTATTTTTGAGATTGTCGAAGTCAGGAGAGATGTAATAGCTCTGATCTGTTAGATCACTCGAAATGAATCTGATTCATCGGACCAGGAGAGGAGACGTAGCAAATATCTGAGCATTTCAAGCAAAACCCCAAAGTGACGTATAGCCATCCAATTTAAGAGGACACGTGGTAAGATTTTTTGGATTTAGAGGAAAGGAAAAGAGGTTTGAATTTTAAAACCTCTGAAGTCCAGAGGCCTGGAGGAAGTCTCGACCATCGATTGAGAAGGGGTTGTTGGACCATTGATCTGGGTTGAAAGGTCAACCACCCAAGGTGAAGGTAGGGTCGTTGATTTACTGGACAGGTTTCCATAAATCAATAATTCTAGAGAAGTGAGGTACATAAGTGTTGGACACACCTACCACACTTAGAGGGGGGGTGAATGAGTGTGGGGCTCTTTTTCCCAAAACTTCCCTCTTGCACAAAAACTCATCAATTAGCATTCAACATTTATTCATTACCCA
>SNQJ01S0071930.1:9419-38239 GCA_010110895.2 Picea sitchensis | reverse complement strand
TGACATCAATAAATCACTTGACATCAATCAATCAAACCATTGGCATCAATGACAACATGATCCAACAATAAGGAGTCTGAGTTTGAGATTTCAAACTCTTGGAGTCTGGAATTGTGAGGAGAACCTTGACCATTGATTCAAGGAGAGAGATGATCTAGGTCGTAGATAAGAAGGGAGAAGATTTGAACCATCGATTCAGACTTTATCATCAAGATCGTGAGATCGACGATCCTGTAACATATCAGGGACAGAAGTTGCGAGGAGGTTAAGATATCAAGAGCGGACCGGGATCCAAACTGTGGTTTCCTCTAGGGGACATGTGGAGGCAGTAGGAGTATATCGGCCCCAAAAGCAGTTTGGCCCCAAAAGAAATTTGACCCCAAACTACTTGTGACCACACCCGCAATCGCATGGTCATAGCCCCAGGTAATATCAAGAGAGGGACTATCTGAAAAGGAGCTAACGCCCATAATGTGAGAAACACGGAAAGACAAAATATGTGGGTATCATAGGACCTGCACCAAAGGAAGGAAAGAGACCGACGTAAAATTAAATTAGGGTTCATTCAGGAGCTGACATGTAAGTGGATTTGAGGTTCTCCCCTCACTTCCATTTACCAGGATTAGAGACCATGGATGGAGGAATCGACTAATTGAGGAAATTTTTATTTTATTTTATTTTGTCCCATCGTGGGTGTGTGACAAATTGGTATCAAAGCATGCTTACAACAGTTGGCCTGCTTGGGCTTATGGACAAATCACTTAAAAACGCTATTTGGAGTAATTTTAAAAGAGTGACACCCTACCTTTCCCCTTTCTTAAAAGTATGGTTAAAAAAGATATTAAAGAAAAGAGTGAAACTTTCTACTGTGTGTATGCATTTCAGAAATTGATCTATGTATTGTTCATAAACTGATATATTGTTAGCTAACAATAAGTGTTTTTTTCAACACTCGAGCAGTCAGTGAATCACAGGAAAACTCCAAGACTAAAGGATGGTGACATGTCATGAAGTGGGGGATGACTCCCACAATAGAGACGATGAATCTAATGAAAGGAGGGCAGTGGAAACCCCTCCAAATATGGCTGAAACTATAAGGAGCCTTGGGGCCGAGTTACAGAGTTTCAAGGCCGACAATAAGAGATTGATAAAGGAGCAAGAGAAACAAACAAAAATTAACACAGTCTTTCTACAGAGCTTATCCGACATATAGAGGCAACTGCAGCATGAACCCGCAACCAATCATGTGGACCAATGACACAAGAAGAGAAGTCAGAGTCCACCTGAGACCCGAAAACATGACTCCCTAAGTGACCCCACTGGGAGAATTACCACGAAGAAGGTCCAACCTAGAGGCAGGGGACACTCATCGGAAGAGTCCTCTAGAAAGAAAGATGACAACTCCGAAGGATATTCTAGTATCAGGGTCGGCTCGCATCCTCACAGGAAAGGAAAGAAACATAAGCATTCCAAAACCCATGGTCCTGAAGAGTTCAAGAAATCCAAACCACCCTCTTTCAATGGAGAGATTAAGAAGGGATAAGAGACATAATCTTAGCTTCTTGGTTTAAAGAAGTATTTCAGAGTCCATGACTACTCTGAAAACTTGAAGGCTCGAATAGCCATCTTCAACCTGAATGGAAAGGCTTCCATATGGTGGGAAGACCTTAGGAATGTGAAAGGAGTCCATGAGAAGGATTTGTCATGGAAACATTTTGATAAATACTTCAGGAAGCAGTATCTGTCAGAAAAATACATGGATGGGAAAACTAAGGAATTCTATGAACTTCGGCTAGGGCAACTCACCATAGATGAATTTGTCAATAAATTCCTTGAACTACTGAGGTATGTACCCTACATAAAAGATGAAAAAGAAAAATGCATTGGTTCATTAGTGGGTTACCTCAGACCTACCAAGATAGGATTGAGTTCGACAAGCCAAAGACCTTAGAAGAAGCTATTTGGAAGGTGAGGTATTGTTATGAATAGGTTGGGAGTAAGACAAGACCCACGAGGACTGGAAGAATAGTAGTAGTTCTTGATTCCAGAAGAAGGGGTTTAAATCCTCAAGATTTAAGAACTATGAAAAATATTCTAGAAGGAGCCTTCCTACTAGAAGTGTATATCAGAAAAAATTCCCCTCTCAAAGTGGAAATAAACCTTTTAAGATAGTCCCAACAAAGACCGATAACCTCAAGAAGGAACCCTTAAAATGTTGGGGTTGTGGAGAGGATCATAAATTGAAGGACTGCCCACACCGACAACAAAATAGTAAGAGAGTCTACAATATCCAAGAAGCTATCACTGTCAATGATGTGGCTAGGAGCATGCCATGAATATATGCAGCCCTAGACAATAATCAAGCCAACCACCAAGCTTTAGTAGTGGAGCTGGAAGGTATGATCGCCAACCATCCAATTTCTATTTTAAATGACCCAGGTTCTAATTTGAGTTATGTGGCCCCTCAGATTGCTAACAAGTGTAAACTGCAACCAATTAGACATGTTAAACCATGGTTGGTGCAATTAGCCACTAGGACCAAAAGAAAGGTGGCAGAGGCCATACCAGCCTGTCAATTCCTCATGGGTGGATTGCCCACCCGAGAAACCCTTAACATACTTCCTTTGGGATCTTATGAATTTTTGATTGGTATGGACTGGTTGGCTGCTTATAAAACTAAAGTGGACTATTATCATAAAACTTTAGAATGTGTAAATGAAGAAGGGAGAAAGATGACCCTCCGAGGAATTCAAAAGCCTGTCTCCGTGAGACAAATATAGGCCCTTCAAATGAAGAATTATTGCAGAAAAAGGTGTTCCTTATATGAAATACAAGTGTTGGAATCCATTGAGGACAATAAACCAAACCTAGAGGACCACCCCATATTAAGAGAATACAAGGACATATTCCCAGAAGAAGTACCAGGTCTACCTCCAAGAAGGGATATTGACTTCTCGATAGAACTTACACCGGGAGTGGTACCAACAGCTAGAATGCCATATAGGATGAGCACGCCAGAGCTGGTTGAGCTCAAGCTACAACTAAAGGAGATGATGGACAAAGGCTACATCCAACCCAGTGTATCTCTGTGGGGAGTGCCTGTCTTGTTTTTGAAAAATAAAGATGGCACACTCTGACTATGCATTGATTACATACAACTCAATAAGATGACCGTAAAGAACAAGTACCCCTTACCAAGAATTGATGAACTGTTCGACCAATTGGGAGGTGCTTCCATATTCTTGAAGACCAACTTAAGATCCAGGTATAACCAAGTCTAGATTAAGGATGAAGAAATCCACAAAACAACTGTCAGAATGAGGTATGGTCACTACGAGTTCATGGTGGTGCCATTTGGGTTAACCAATGCCCCCGCCACTTTTATGTGCTTGATGAATAATGTACTCAGCAAATTTCTAGACAAATTTGTATTGGTTTTCATTGATCATATCCTAATTTACTCCAATAACATAGAAGAACATGAAGAACATCTTAGGCTCATAATTCAGGTACTAAGAGAGCATCATCTCTATGCTAAGTTTAGAAAATGTGACTTTTTCAAAAGCAAGTTCATTACCTAGGCCATGTCATTTCTAAGGAAGGGGTGGCAATGGACCCCGATAATATCAGATATATTATGGAATGGCCTACCCCAAAGGATGTATCTGATATCAGATCCTTCATGGGCTTAGCAGGATACTATAGAAGGTTCATAAAAGGGTTTTCCAATATTGGCTTTCCAATAACTTCCCTTCAAAAAAAGGGGATCAAATTCATTTGGACATCAAAATGTGAAGAAATATTTCAGGAACTGAAATACCTCCTGGCCCATACACCCATACTGAATATTGCAGACCCAGATAATGATTTCCTCGAGTGTATAGATGCCTGCAAGGAAGGACTCGGAGGAGTTCTTATGCAAGAAGGACATGTAATTTGCTACATGTCCCAAAAATTAAATGAGCATGAGATCAATTATGTGACCCATGACCTAGAGTTGGCTGCCATAGTACACACTTTAAAAATGTGGAGACACTACCTCCTAGGAAGGAGATTTCTTCTTATGACAGACCATTGTGGGTTGAGGCACTTGTTTGATCAACCGAAGCTCAACGCCAGGCAAGATAGGTGGATGGATCTCTTAAGTGAATTCGACGTCAAAATCAAACATATAAAAGGAAAGGAAAATAGGGTGGCCGATGCCCTTAGCAGAAGTATAAAAACGATTCATTTGGAAACAGTAAGCACCTGTGAAGCGGATGTCAGGGAAAGAGTCAGAAATGCACAAAATACAAATGCATTCTTCAAGACCATTACCTCATATGTAAGACAAGAGCCTACAGGAATAAAGTACGAAGGCTACGAAATGCTCAAGGAAGGGATGCTGACTTACAGAAATAGTTTGTACATTCCAAACTGTGACGACTTAAAGAGGTTCATAATGGATGAACTGCATAAGAGGCCATACACTGGTCACCCAGGATATTAGAAGATGATCACGGTCACTAGGAAACAATTCTATTGGTCTATTTTAAAGAAAGACATAGCTAACTATCTAGATAAGTGCCTAAAATGCCAGCAAGTTAAGGTAGAGAACCAACATCTGGTGGGATTATTGCAGCCCCTACCGATCCCAGAATGGAAATGGGAAACCATCTCCATGGATTTCATCATTGGATTACCAAAGTCGACCAAGAAAAATGATTCCATCATGGTCGTGGTGGAAAAAATGAGTAAGTCGACTCATTTCATTCATGTCAAATCGACTTGCAAGGCCATATATATTGCCAACATATTCATGAAGGAGATATTTAGAATGCATGGCATGCCCAAGGAAATTGTATTTGACCGAGATACCAAGTTCACTTCAAACTTTTGGAAATCCCTAATGGTCGGTCTGGAGATGAAATTGCTATTCAACACGACTTATCACCCTCAAACTGATGGACAGATAGAAAGAGTAAACCAAATAGTAGAGGACATGCTAAGGATGCATGTAATGCATCAGCCTAAGAAGTGGGAAGATTACCTACCATTGGTAGAGTTTTCATACAACAACAGTTATCAGGAATCCTTGAAGATGAGCCCTTTTGAAGTCCTCTATGGTAGACAGTGCAAGATCCCAATCAGTTGGAGTAATCTAGTGGACAGAATTACAATCGGACCTAACATGATGAAAGAAATGGAATAGCAAGTGGTGCAGATAAAGAAAAATCAGAAAATTTCTCAAGACTGACAGAAAAGTTACACCGACAGAAAGAGAACTCCATGAGAGTTCAAAGCTAGAGACCATGTCTATCTCAGAGTTAGACCCAAGAAGAGTTCTCTGAGAATGGGAGCTTGTGCCAAGTTGGCACCTCAGTAATGTGGACCCTTTGAAGTCTTAGATAGAGTGGGACATGTAGCCTATAGGATAGCACTTCCTCCCACAGTAAAGGCACATAATGTTTTCCATGTTTCATTATTGAAGAAATATGTACATGATGGTAATCATGTAATTGAATGGTCTGTGATCTAGGTGGAATCGGAGGGAGAATTCATGCCATAAACCCAATGCATACTAGATAGGAATGAAACCTCACTCAGTAACTGAACCATTGCATAGTTCAAGGTGTAATGGAAACACTTTGGCCCAGATGAGGCTACGTGGGAAATGGAAGATGCCATGAGATAGGCATATCCGATTTCGTTTACTTCTGTACATACCTATCATGTTGCTAGATAGAACATCAAGGATGATGATTCCTTAAAGGGGGAGGGAATTGTAACACCCTGTTTCCCCCAGTCTGTAAATATAACTTTATTGGCCAGGAACTATGGAAAACTCAAAGTGTGAATGTTTGATTTGGTGGACCTTTGTATACAGGTCGATGAATGGAAATCCTATTATTTTAATAGATAATGGAAACATGTTGTATGACTGTTGAGAAGGGGATGTGCTAAGAGAGACCATGATTGCTAATGGAAAGGCGGTGGAGGGGACCCAGAAGGGTTGCATTAACCTCCACCAAACCAGTACTATGCTAGATTCAATTTCTCAAGATCAGAACAACCCTCTGACCCGAAATGAAATTCAGTCAGGCTGGTCAGTGGGAAGGCCTCCTCAAGATTTAATGAGGGGATGGGGCAGACACTGATTTGAAGGCTTCCAGACCTGAGCGTAGACTAGGGATTTGAACCACATGCAATCTTGCTGAGGAAGGCAAGAAAGAAAGCGTGGTGTGGGCAGAGATGACCTATGAAGAATGCAGAGACGAGAGCAGAAACGCTTAGGTTCGAGGAAGGATTGAAAGTGAAAAGTGAGTTCTGATCACATGGAATAGAGATTGAGTCAGGAGAAGGAGAGTAACCTTCGTCCTCATCTATTCCTGTATAGGGAGAAGGTGAGTAACCTTCGTCCCTGACTTTCGTGAGCTGGAAGTAAGAGATTGAATCCCAAAGCATCGTGGCCTAAGCTCGAGAGTGGCCAGTGATAAATCCATTGGGAGTGACTGAGCCTATGGTTGGTTGGAAACAAGAACCCCTCTCAGCAGTCACGTCACATCTTATTGTTCTGATAAGTATTTCTTTCATGCTTTGTGCTTCAACCGGAAATAATGAGTGTATGCTTATATTTATATGCCTATAAATGGTTTCTGTATTGAATGATTTAGTCAAGAGTATGCATTCATCCCTTGATGACTTTTATATCTTCTTGTTTTCCTTATGCTCTAGTTTAATTCCTCTATAATACTCTCCCCAGAGAATTTCATCACTGTCTTAGAGGCAAGTGAGTACTCCCCTAATTTCGGAGGTTGAACCCTGCAAACACTACGAGGACGGAGTCTATTAAGCTCAGGAGAGGTAGTGCAGGTATGTACTGAGTCTCTACAAGGTGGGAAGAGACCGAGACGATAATTTCTAGAGTTGAGGAATGAATGTAAGGGGTGCACAGAAAAATCCTTCCAAGCATTACGTTCAAGAGGACGCAAAACTCTTAATCCTTTCAGAGCCAATAAAGCTCAGGAAGAATAGCGAAGATTTAAATACCCAAAGGGAATATCCTTTTGATTGGAAGATGAACGAATGATAATTTGTTCGGGAGGTTCCAAGGTCTGTCACAACTGTTATATTTGAAGAGGGAATCGAAGCATTCCTTCAATTCTCGCAAATTCGATGAATGCTGGTAATCATCGTGAAGGGGACAGATTCTCTGAAACCTGAAACCTGAAGTTGCGATGTGATCTGGACCATAGATCTAAGGATCTATCGGGACCCTCCTTGACCGTCAAATGGGTGAAATTGGGGATTCGTGCATCGAGATATTCTCATGTTGGCATGACTAAACATTTGAAACCTGAAGTTGTGATGTGATCTAGACCATTAGATCCAGAGGAATGTGATCCGTCGGATTGGACGATCCAAAATATTGGAATTTCGTAAGTCAGGAATGTGGAGGAAGTTGTGACTTGGGAGTTGCAAGTCGTGAAATCTTGATTTGCGAAAGGAGAATATAGACCATTGGATCTAGAGGAGATACATGGCGAATGATCGTGAACTCCGAGTGAGGTCATTCCAGGAGAACGCGAAGGAGAAGTTTGATTTTTGAGATCGTCGAAGTCTGGAGAGCCAGAGTAGCTCTGAGTTGTCAGATCACTCAAAATGAATCTGAGTCATCAGACCAGGAGAGGAGACATGGAAAATATCTGAGCATTTCAGGTAAAACCCCGAAGTGACATATAGTTGTCCAATTTAAGAGGACATGTGGCAGGATTTCGTAGATTCAGAGGAAAAGAAAAGATGTTTAAGATTTGAAACCTCAGAAGTTCAGAGGCCCCGAGGAAGTATCGATCATAGATCGAGAAGGGGCTTTTGGACCATTGATCTAGGTTGAAAGGTCAACCACCCGAGGTGAAGGTAGGTCCATAGATTTACTGAACATGTGTCCATAAATCATTAATTCCAGAGGAGTGAGGTACAAAAGGAGGCCGAGTTTGAGATTTCAAACTCTCGGAGTCTGGAATTGCGAAGAGAACTTTGAATATTGATTCAAGGAGAGAGTTGATCTGGGACGTAGATAAGAAGGGCGAAGATTTGAACCGTCGATTCAGACGTTATCATTAATATCATGAGATCGACAATCCCGTAACATATCAGGGATAGAAGTTGCGAGGAGGTTAAGATATCAAGAGTGGACTGGGATCCAAATTGTGTTTTCGTCTAGGGGACACATGGAAGGAGTAGGAGTATATTGGCCCCAAAATAAGTTTGACACCAAACTTCTTGTGACCACACCCACAATCGTGTGGTCATAGCCCCAGGTCATATCAAGAGAGGGACTATCCGAAAAGGACCTAACACCCGTAATTTGAGAAGCACCCAGAGTGCACTGAGACAAAAGGCGTGGGTATCACAGGACCTGCACCAAAGGAAGAAAAGGGACCAATGTAAAATTAAATCAGGGTTCATTCAGGAGCCAACCTATAAGTGGATTTGAGGTTCTCCCCTGACTTCCATTGACTAGGATTAGAGACCATGGATAGAGGAATCGACTAATTGAGGAATTTATTTATTTTTTTTATTTTGTCCCGTCATGGGTGTGTTACACTATTCAAGAAGCTAACTGAGTTAGATCTAGCTGGCAGCACCAATGAAGTCCAAGACCCTAAATTGATATTTAACTCATTGTTTTTAACCAAGCAAGCATTTGATGATCAATTTCATATCTATAAAAGAATGTCATTTGAAAATTTCTATGGCATTCTTGAATATGGTGAAGATGATGTGAAAAACTGTCAAGTTGGTTTTTCGATTAAAATCCAAGATATTCAAGAAGAATTTCACAACATCTCTATTGATCTAAGGGACTTGGAAAGTGAATTATTCAATATAAAAATTTGGCATGAAATCAATGTGGCGCCCATGAGGAGCTACATTGAAGAGTGGTTCAAAAAGGTTGTCGACAAGATTACCAATGAAGGGCAAAGAATGCTTCACATGGTTCCCATAACCATCGAGGAAAGCCATAAAAGGACATCAACGAGAAAATGACAAGGCATGGGACACCATCATAGTACGTTGATACTGATTACATTCTTCTATCTTTGTCGATGTCTTCATCCAGTTACTCTAACAAAGCTTTAACCGAGGACTGACCATTTTCTCTTTCTTCTTGCCAGGTCTTGTTGTTTTCCATTGTTGACTTTCTTCTTTCTACAAGCTTGATTCTTGTACATCTTTGCTTTGTAGTCCGTGGGAGCCCCAATCCCAATCATTATGGAAAACAGATTTATATTTCATAGAATATGTATTGAACTATATATTTTTTTACAAATTCCAAGACAACTATTTTGGGAAATATTCTCAAATGTATTTTGTAACCCAGTTTATCTGAATATAAAATATTTGAGGTTGTTCTATGGTGATCTTCAATGTTTGGTGTTGTTTTTTGAATNTATTTTTTTACAAATTCCAAGACAACTATTTTGGGAAATATTCTCAAATGTATTTTGTAACCCAGTTTATCTGAATATAAAATATTTGAGGTTGTTCTATGGTGATCTTCAATGTTTGGTGTTGTTTTTTGAATTTTGTATTTATTTTTAGAATTAACTAATTTCCCTGTACATGTCGGGGTCATGTTCCTATCTAATATTGTGCATATATTGCAGCTTCTTATATTTCAAAATATGCTTCCATATACAAAATGTTAAGTCATATATTTTTTGTCTATTTCTTATGGGTTTGAGAAAAATTTGCGAGCTGAAAACACCCTTCAAATTGGAACATGGTTTACATTTGGACCACAAATAATCTATTAAGATACATTATTATGAATACATTTTAAATAAATATAAACAAAATATCTTTAAACTTGAACCTGACTTTCTCAAGCTCCTGGATTGGTCGCGGGTTCCCAGGTTAGCGGATTTCCAGATCCTCATCTCCATATATATCATCACATCATGAGCACGACCAACTACCATCCCTTTCAACACTTATCCAATTATCTCGCTGCGGGGTCCCAACTTAGCGCTATCAAATTCTTATGCCTCATGTTCCGTGATATACATCTTGCACCCAACACTTTCATGATATACATTTTTCACCCAACACTTCCGTTATTTACAATTCAACCCCAGACTCCTGGAACTTGCAAGCTTCACTATACCCGGGTTCAAAAAAATTTCAAACCATTTATCGCTCTCTTCAATCCCCATCACATTCCTGCCCTTCCCAATACACATTCATTATGCTTTTACTAGTGACAACTCAGCACACAGGTTCACTTATTGACATTAATAAGAAAAAAATGCGTTCAACTGCGATTTACGGAGCTCGACCAACCACCGTTGCTTTTCATACCTAGCCAACGTCGGTCCCCAGGTTGGCGCTATTATAAATCTTGCACCCAAAACTTTCATCATCTAGAATTATGTGATATATATCTTGCACTGAGAACTTTCGTAGTCTATGATTCCTCCACAATTTGGAACATGGTTTACATTTGGACCACAAATAATCTATTAAGATACATTAATATGAATACATTTTAAATAAATATAAACAAAATCTCTTTAAACTTGAACCTGACTTTCTCGAGCTCCTGGATTAGTCGTTGGTTCTCGGGTTAGCGGACTAACATATCCTCATCTCCATCTATATCGTCACATCATGAGCCCGACCGAACGTCATCCCTTTCAACACTTAGCCAATTATCTCACCGCGGTGTCCCAACTTAGTGCTATCAAATTCTTATGCCCTGTGTTCTGTGATATACATATTTCATCCAACACTTTCGTGATATACATTTTGCACCCAACACTTATGTGATTTACAATTCGACCCCAGACTCTTGGAACTCACAAGCTTCACTATACCAGGGTTCACAAAAGTTTCAAACCATTTATCGCTCTCTTCAATCCCCGCCACATTCCCGCCCTTCCCAATGCACATTCATTATGATTTTACTAGTGACAACTCAACACATAGGTTTGCTTATTGGCATTAATAAGCAAAAAACACATTCAATTGCGATTCACGAGAGTCTCATCGACTGTCGTTTCTTTTCATACCTACCCAATTCTATGGTCGTCATTTCCTGGGTTGGCGCAACCGAACTCTCATTCCCCGTGTTCCGTGATATACATCTTGCACCCAAAAATTCTGTGATCTACAATTCCATACTTAACCAACTTTATGGTCACAAGCTTCACTATACCCGAGTTCACAAAAGTTTCAAACCAATTGTCACTCTCTTCAATCCCCGCCACATTCCTGCCCTTTCCAATGCACATTCATTATGCTTTTACTAGCGACAACTCAGCACATAGGTTCGCTTATTGGAATTAATAAGCAAAAAACACATTCAACCGCAATTTACAGGAGTCCGACCGACTACCGTTTCTTTTCATACCTAGCCAATTTTTTGGTCTTCGGTCCCCGAGTTGGCGCTATTATGAATCTTGCACCCAAAACTTTCGTCATCTACAATTCCTTGATATACATATTGCAACGAAAACTTTCGTGGTCTACAATTCCTACAGCTCACAAGCTTCACTCTACCTGGGTTCACAAATGTTTCAAAGCATTTATCGCTCCCTTCCATCCTCTCTAACTTCACGCCCTTCCTAATGCACATTGATTATGCTTTTACTAGTGACAACTCAACACACATGTTTGAAAAAATTGGCATTAATAAGTGAAAACCTCGAGGAAATCTCCCATTAATACGCATTAAACAACGACTTACGGGAGCTCAACCAACTGCCATTCCTTTCCATACTTAGCCAGTTTTATGGCCTTGGGTTCCTGTCTTGGCATTATCGAACTCTCATTCCCTGTGTTTCATGATATACATCTTGCACCCAAAACTTTTGTGCTCTACAATTTCACCTCTCACTCAAACTCGCAAGCTTCACTCTACCTGGGTTCACAAAAAGTTTCAAAGAATTTATTGCTCTCTTCCATCCCCCCCACCTTCGTGCCATTCCCAATGCACATTAATTATGCTTTTCTTAGTGACAACTCACCACACAAGTTCGAAAGGATTGGCATTAATAAGGATTGACAACTCACCTCGAGCACATGTCCCATTAAAACGCCATAATCCGCGATTTATGCCAAAACCTCCAGAACATCTCCCATTAATACGCATTAAACCGTGATTTACAGGAGTCTTTGAATCTTATTGAACTCTCATTCCCCGTGTTCTATGATATACATCTTGCACCCAAAACTTCTGTGATCTACAATTCCACCCCGCACTCCTCGAACTCGCAAGCTTTAAAAGTTTCAAACCATTTATTGCTCACTTCCATCTCCACCATCTTCGTGCCCTTCCCAATGCAAATTAATTATGCTTTGATTACTGATTAATAAGAAAATACATCGAGAACATCTCCCATTAAAATGCATTAAACCGTGATTTACGTCAGATTATATTATCAGATATCTTTTTCATATGTTATGTTTCATATTACTTTATGGGAAGATTCCATTTCATAATAATTACTTTGTTCCTGCCATCTATTCCTCGATAGATTCTTTTTCAATAATTGTAAAGTAATATAGAAGTTATATCTTAAATTAATATTCAATGTAATTTCAATATATTAATATTTACAATTTTCTTATCATTTCATTTCTAAAAAACAATTGAACATAACTTTTTAACATTTTTTAAAGATCTATTCTAATTACCCTTTACTTACGATACTGATAATTTATGTTTTTTTAACAATATTCCTCGTCTCTCCCCATCTTCCAAAAATCATCATCATGAATAATTATAAGCTGCCAACTATCATCTCCATTCCCAAGTCTACTTGGCAGGGACTCAGCTGCCACGCAGCACTTGTTATCCATGCATTAGAAAAATGTCCACTTTCATAATACCTTGAGTTATGTGCATGCATATACTTTTAAGTTCTATGCATATACCTTTGATTAAAACAACTTTCCACGAGTATCGTGCTACCCGCAAGGCATAGGTACGATGATGAATAGTTATCACGCCCCCTCCTAGTCATGAAGGGAAATGATCCCCATAAATCTCGACATAGTCAGTTTAACAGTGATTATAAGGAGTGATAGTCCAAGAAATATCAACGATTATGTTCTCCTCCAGCTTGCAACACACAAATTGAGCTCTTGCAGTGCTTAGATCGAATTTTCCATGTGCAGGTTTAGTGAGAAGTCACTCTCACACGCCATATCCCATCTTCTCGTCTAATGGATTTCTTGAACTCATGCAGATTTGTTTAGCTTGGCTCACCTACTCTGATACCACTTGTTGGATAGCAGAAGCAAAATAGAGCAACTACAAAGCATAAAACTAAGAACATCAAACCAAGCACAACAACAATCACACAATTGACACAGTGATATGTGGAAACCCAATGTAGGAAAAAAACATTGGACAATGATAGTTGGTATTCTTATTATTCAAGGGAGAATTACAGTGGCATACAACCATCATATCCTCACAAACACATTGTACTCCATAGTATTGTGTCTTGCTCACACACTCTACAATACATTGTTCATTACTCACTTCACCTATATGGGTATGCTCATATATATAACATCTCTCAAACAACAAGACTAATTGATTATAATTAGATCCATCATTTACACAATATGTTCACAAAAGAGTGCATGCATGCACATTCTAAATATAGTTGCATGCATGTGCATATTGGAAAATTCGTTGACATGTTTCCAACAACTCTAACTTCCAACATAGTTCCAACCATCTTTAAGACCAAATTTACCCGAAAACACAAGATAATTGAAATACTATTATTTATCCCACACTAAAAGTCTTATCTTCTCAATTATTGCCTATTCAAAATTTAAACATAGTGTAGTCTTATCCTCTCAATTATTGCCTATTCAAAATTTAAACATAGTGTTTTCAAAGATTTGAAGATGATGATGTTTTCTTATGATTATAAAAAAGTCATCCTCTATTAAGATCATTAAAATATATATTTAATTTGTTTTTATACTTTTATTTAAAGATTAAATAATGTATATCTAATCTGTTTAAAAAATAATAGAAATTAAATACATTTATGTTATTAATATTTAATAAAAATTAAACATATTTATGTTATAAAAATATTAATAATGGATACTTGAAAAAAAAAAAAAAATAACAACATCCACTATTTTAAAAAAAATAACAAATTCAAAATAAAGATACTCGTTATTAAAAATCTTTCTTTTTCTTTAAATAGTTAACCTTATTTAAACTAAAACAGTTAAATAGATAATAGCTTTTTCTTTAAAGTGAAATATCACCAATCCTTTGAATGGTTAAATAGATCATAGATTTTTAAGATTTTAAGATTTTCTATTTCTAATATTCGAAATTCAAAGATAACGTTCTCGTGGTGTTGTTGAGGGTGATATGTCGAATGTGCACCGCGTTAATGGTTGTTGAATATTAAATTCTTGCCCATTCAAATTTCAAACAACGTTTTCATATTCCGAGCTTGGTGGGACCGATGGAGCTTGTTGTCCACATTTCAAAAACTGTTTCCATATTGAGAGAATCTCCGCCCTCTCAAAAACCGTTTCCATATTGAGAGAATTACTAGATGACATATTTATACCGCTTCCTGAATCTTCTTGTCTTTTGCAACCGATGGTGACCGAGTTACCAGATAGCTCAACCGCTTTTGTCCACAACTATTGTTGCAACTTGGCATTATTGAACATGCATATTCGATCCTATCTTCCTTGCAATACTTTCCAAGTTCCATGGATATGAACCTACTTTCATCATATATTCTCAAACACATGATTGACCTGCCAACACATCAACCTTTCTATAGACCCACCTTTCTAACCTGGACACACTGCTCCACCTCAAACTTTGCATTCGAACAACTTTGACCAAATCCAGCCAAACCAACCCAAGTGAACCTTTGTTGCTCACCTCCAGGGCATTTACATTGAAGTCTCAATGCTCCACCTTAATACGAACATTCCTTTGACCAAGTCGGCCAAGTAAGCCTTCATCGCTTACCTCCAGGCCCATTTACAATGAAGTTCACCAAGCCTTGTATAGGCTTCATTACATGCAATCCATGGACAAAATACCATGGGCTACCCAAAAAACATGGACCCAAAAAACTACATGCTTTGACCTAAAAACCAGATTTAACTCATTAACTCTTTCATCGAGTCAAGGTTAACCCAACATACATGGCCCCCAACATATTCAATCTACCTAAATATACGTCTAGACTTTTCATAGGTGACCTAGTAAATACACATGCCTATCCAAGTCTTACAGACATATGCTCATTTACATGCAATCAATTATTATTACAATTCCAAAGTAAATATAATTGTTTTTTCCCACGGTGACTCAACCATCACCGCCTTGCACCTTCTATGTGAACACAGGTGGTGAGACACAATAGACACACAAAACTTCATCAACCATACCTGTAGTTGAATTTTCCTCTTTTGTGGAGTCTTGTTTGGATGCTTGTTGTCTTTTCCAACAATCCTTCTTGAGATGCCCAGATTTTCCACAGAACCAACATTTTCCCTTACCCTTACTATATTTTGACTTAGACCTGGTTGTACCTTTTTTATCTTTCCTTCCTTCTATAGATCGACCTCTGACCACCATTGGTTCTGTTGTTGACGTTTCCTTACTGGATATTTTCCTCATCTCCTCAGACAACGAAGCTCCCACAATAGTGTTATAATCAATGGCATCTGTTGAGCTGAACCACATAAATGTGACCAGATGATCCCAAGACTTGGGAAACAAACATAATAGCGTAATTGTCTGGTCCTCATCTTCATACATTATGTCCATACAAGATAATTGACAAATCAGAGTATTGAAAACATTCAAGTGATCAACAATTTTCGTTCATTTTCCAGACACAAACGAATGGTACTGAGGGCTCTTGCATCCAGATCTTCACAATCCTCATCTGTCATGCTTGTCGGTTTCTTTATCTTTCCAGCCAATGCCTTTTGCAATCCTTGTTGCACAAGCAAATCCTACATCTTGAGCTTCCACAGCGCAAAGCTATTCTTGCCACTGAATTTCTCCACCTCAAACTTAAAACTCTACACTTTCGCCATTAACAGAAAACTCCAAAACCATTGCTTATAAAACCAAGCCTTAATATAAATAATTTTTCTTACTCAAAATTGAACCTCAAACCTCAAAAAAATATTAGTTAAAATATTTTAAATAAAATATTTAATAAATATTTTATACCTCAAAACCTTTTACCAAAACATAAAGCATCCACCTCTTACCTTGTAATAAAAAAGGGCGATACTCTTCAAATAATTCCACCCACTTAAAAAAGGAAACAATCCTCCATAAACTATTATAACATACTCCATCCATTAATTTACCATGGCCATCCTCTTACCAAAGCGATCCTCTTATTATCCATGCATGCAACACACAAATTGAGCTCTTGTAGTGCTTAGATCGAATCCACTTTAAAGTCTTGCCCACGTGAATGGTTCCATTCAAATTTCAAACAACGTTTTCATATTTAGAACTTGGAGCTTGGTGGGACCGATGGAGGTTGCTGCCCACATTTCAAAAACCGTTTCCATATTGAGAGAATCTCTTGCCCTCTCTCCCTTATTTACTATTCAAAATTCAAGAGCATTTTCATATTCAGAAAATCCCATTGCCATAAAATCCATTCCTTTGCAGAGATGGAAATCTGTTACGTTCCTTCTCTTTTCTTATTTTATTTGATTATCCTTGATTATCCTTGTCTTCAATTATCTAATCGTTTCCATCCTCATCTCATCAATGCTTCTGATCATGAGGCTCTGCTGGGATTCATGTCTGCAATTACTCCTTATCCACTATCCACTCCTTATCCACTATACACTATCAATTGGGAACCCTCTTTATTATCCTTGGCCTCCCTTTTGTGTTCTCCACTATTCACTTATCTAATCCTTGCCATCCTCATCTCAGCAATGCTTCTGATCATGAGGCTTTGCTGGGATTCATGTCTGCAATTACTCCTTATCCACGATCCACTACTTGGAAAGCAAATGCTTCATTCTGCGGGTGGACAGGCATCACATGCAGTCAGCGCAGACACAGAGTGGTTTCTCTCAATCTTGAAAGTATGGGATTACAAGGTACTATCTCTCCTCTTCTCGACAATCTCTCCTATCCTCTCCTTTTCCCCGCGTGAATGGTAGTTGAATATTTACTATTCAAAATTCAAATAGTGTTTTCATATTCGATAATTTATTTTCCTTTCAAACACACTTTTCATATTTAGAAAATCTCAATCATGAACTCCAGAGTCTTCAAGAAATGGATTTCTCTTCCAACAATTTGTCAGGTGGAATATTTGAGTCGATGAAAAATCTCAAATGCTTTGCCACTTGAATTTTTCATTCAACAAGTTGTCAGGAGAAGTCCCTAGAAGTGGAGTTTTCAAAGATCTTGGTGCCACTGCATTTATGGGAAATCTTGGTCTATGTCGACCTTGCATAGGTTTGTCCCCATGCTCTACTCATAAACATAAAAGTGTTTTGCATTTGAAAAGAGTTATCATACATGTTGTTGTAGTGGTAGCCACTATTGTATTGTGTTTGTTTATGGGAATCTTGTGGAGAAAAAATCACAAGAGACATGCTCTTAGAGAGATCGAGGCATCTTTAAATGTGGGGCATCAAAGAATTTCCTATGCAGAACTCATCACTGCAACAAATGACTTTAGTGATGCCAACTTGTTAGGAGTTGTTCGTTTTGCGAAAGTGTACAAAGGGGTTCTCAATGATGGAACAATGATTTCTATTAAGCTTCTTAATATGCAAAATGAAGGGGTTCATAAGAGTTTTGACAAGGAGTGCAAAGTTTTATGTAGAGTTAGACATCGAAATTTGATTAAAATCATAACCTCTTATTCAGACCTCCAAATCAAAGATTTAATATTTCCATTAATGTCAAATAGAAGCTTGGAGAAGTGGTTATACCCAAATGGAGAAGAAGAAAGTGGTTTGATTTTGATTCAAATATTGAATATAGAAATAGATATTGCACAGGTGATCTAGAATTGGATCTCGGGACCAAAATGGGTTCGAGAAGGCCTAAAAATCAAAGTGCTCAGAATGGCTTCAAAATGGACATGTGCATAGGCCTCATCGATACGAACCCAACGCAAATTGAACAGGCTCAAATGGATGTCGTATGCTCCATATATCGCGATCTGCTCGTTTTGCCAAACAGACAAAAAATTGATCACTGTACAGTCCATACAGTGCCACGTGGTCGCTAATTGTACAGGCCATACGGTCATACAGTTGATGTGGCAGGGTTCATTGGCATGTTGATGTGGAGAGAATGTTGACTGGGAAAGTACATGTGAACGAGTCGTGGAGTGACACATGTCACCACTACAAGGGTGACATGTGACATGTCCGTATGACACGTGGAAAACGTGGAAGATACAGTGGAAGGTGACAGAGCAGACACATGGAATATGTGGACGAATAGGTGATTGACATGTGGTATGTGTTCGAAAAATAACATGGTGCCATGTGGTCCAGTCCTAGGTTTCCACATGGCACCCCTCCATTGGTCATTTTCGTTGGAAAAAATTGTTTGGACTCAACGAGATTTGAACCTGGGACCTCCGGTAGGGGAGTGTTTTGGCATAGGTCAGGCTATCAGCCTGCCTACCTAGTGGTGCTTACCTATATATGGTTTCATTTGTATATATGTTTCAATATATGCTAAGTTTGGTGGAGTAAGAGTTGGGGCCTAGCCCCAGCCCCGACGTATACTATGTGACCACGCTACCATATGACCCCTGGTTCCACGTTATCCACAACATATACCGTTTGGCGCATGGAATGGATAGACCTTAGCCCCGATCATATGGGTATACACCATAGGACCCGATTACACTATTGGCGTGGAGGTTATGAGGGTTAGCCCCGATCAGTCGAGTTGGCCCACCGACCAAGGGGTATAACCATAGGTCGAAGATCAGGGGCTATACCCATATGTTTGTGCGTGGTGGATAAGCTTGAGGCCACATGGGTCTAGCACATATAACCAGAGCCAAGAGATCAAGGGGGGCAGTGCATAATGGCTAGCACCTCACCACATGGAGGTGCCCAAGTGACCAAGAGCCAGTGAAAAAGGGGTTGCACCCTTGATTTTTGCAAATGTGGGTTTTTATACTATGTATTAAGATTTTTATGATTTATTCAGCACTTTTTAGAGATTTTTTGCCAATATTGGGGGATATTGGGCCCTTTCTGAGGCCAGATCTTGGGGGGAAGTTGGGATATTATTACCAACTTTAGGCCTATATAAACTAGAGGTTCTGGAAGCCATGAAGGAGGTTTAGAATAGGTTTATGCCAAAGGATTGTTGAGCCAAATCCATTTTTATGTAGGGATGCCATTGAGGAGAGCACCTTTGCGAGCCATTTCCGGGAGCTCTGTTCATCGGATTTCAGTGCCGTAAGTTTTGTTGGGTTCCAGAGATCTGGTAGAACAAGACCAAATCATTTTGTAACCTTTTTGGAATTTTTATGATGTATTTTTAAAGCTTCAAATAGAAATAAGAAAGCCTCACCCACTAAGACAAAGGCCCGGAGACGTAGGCGAGATTGTCGAACTCCATTATCACTTTGGTGTTTTATGGTTTGTTGTCTTCATGATCATGTTCAGATATGTATATTTATTTTATGGATGTCATGTTGCTTTAAATTATTCCTCTTTCATTAATTTCCTAAATGGTAATTTAACACATGCAAGATAACTCAACCATTGTCGTTTAAAAGATCTTTTTGGATCAAGTGGTATCAGAGCTAGTTGATGGTTGGTTTTTGAGTTTGCATGATTACCAGGGAAAATTTGAATCGTGGTGAAGGTGATCTTGTTGAAGAGAATCCATTGATTGGATTGAGAAAGAGAACTTCTCAAAGTGAGAAGATGGCATCAGAAAAGGGACTTTCTCATGATGAGAAAGAGTTTTGAAAAACTTTCTTCGCCACGTCGAAGATGATGAAGGTTTTGTATGAGGATTACTTGGAACGGAAGATACCAAATCTAGGTGAATCTTTAAAGATCAAAAGTGAAGAAGGAGAGGATTCTCCTCAAATTCCTCCTTCACCTCCTTCTTCTCCATCAACTTCTTCTTCTTCTTCAAGTTCAAGTTCTAAATCCACTGCAAGAAAACATGTCCATAAACATAAACATCAAATGCCTTTACTAAAACTTGATGTAAAATTTGAATTACCTATGTTGATGGTGAAGTCAATGCAGAGAGACTTGACAACTGGATCAGACAGATGGAGGTTTATTGCAGTGTGCAACAAATCAAGGATGAGGCAACTAAAATCAAGTTGGCATCGCTTATACTTATAGGTACAACACTCATCTGATGGAAAATCAAGTTGCAAAATGGCACACAACAAGTGCGTAATGTATTTCCATCATGGAAAAGTTTTATTTCTGCACTTAGAAAGATATTCTATCATTTGGGTTATAAAGAGAAAGCTTTAATTGAATGACAAGATCTTAAACTAAGAAAGGGACAAACGATGCAAGAATACACAGATGGATTTCGTAAAATGGCATTGATGCTAGATATTCCTTTACATACCCAAGAAACTATTATGAAGTATACAGGAGGTTTACTTGCACATATTCGAAACACTATATTTATGTTTGGACCTACTAATCTTGATGAGGTTTATGTTCAAGCTACATACATTGAAGCAGGGAAAACAAGATTTGGTGTATCAGGGGAAACATCTTCAAGGAAAGAGGACAAAAGGAAGTGGAATGGAAAGAAGGAAAATTCAGTGGCAAGAAAGGAAGAGAAGCCCTCTTGCAAGAATTGCAAGAAAGAGGGGCATGATGAGGACCATTGTTGGCAATTTCATCCCGAGAAGAGACCGAAGTGGTTCAAAGAAAGGAAAGGGAGGCAAACAGTTGCAGCAGCAACACGACCAACAGACTTGGGATCGGATTCAGGTGATGAATCTAAAGTCTCATTGGTTGGTTTGGCAGGGAAAATTGGTGATGAATTTGATTCTATAAGTAAATTGTTTCAAATAAGGGTCATTATGAGGCATACTAAGGTCGACACATTGATATATAGTGGATCTAAATCTAACTTGATTTCAGAGGAATTGGTTAAACAATTGGTATTAAACACTCATATGCATCATAAGCCTTACACACTTAAATGGATAAGAAACAATCATCAATTGCACATAACAAAGCAATGCACATTAGAGTTTGCAATTTCATCTAAGTTTGTGGACGAGGTAACATGTGATGTGGTGCAACTCAATGGATGTGGAATGGTCTTAGGAAGTCCTTACTTGTATGATCATAAATAAATATTCTACAAGGAAAAGAATCAATAACAATTAACCAAAGCAGGTCAAGAATATGTGGTTCATGCTCATCATTTAAAGGAAAATAAATCTCTTCAAACAATGGAACAATTAAGAAAGGCATTTCATGCAAGAAACACACCTATAATTGTTTCAAATCAAGTAATCGATCTTAAGAAAGAACATGAGATGATTGTAGAATGGAAGATCAATCACACTTTGATTCAAGATAAGCTAATGTCGTGGAAGTATTATAAACATATTAGCTCATTTGTAGTCATATTTTTGATGTTATAATTAGTAATGTTGTCAACATGGATGATAGTGGCTTCAATAAGATGTGACAGAGTACAAGTGGCTAACAATATGTTGTCAGTTATCATGATTGTTTTACAGTTAATCTTAATGAGACAGGTGCACAGAACAGAGTTCAAAGAAAGAGAACAAGTCGGGTTGCCTATCCCGCACTTGATGACTAGTCAGTAACCTTTGGGGGACCAAAAGGCCTTTAGTGGGGAGGTGTGATACAGAATTGGATCTCAGGACCAAAATGGGTCTAGGAAGGCCTAAAAATCAAAGTGATAAGAATGGATTCAAAACATACATGTGTGTAGGTCTCATCGATATGAACCCAACACAACTTGAATGGGCTCAAACGAACCTCGTATGCTCCAGATATTGTGATCTGTTCATTTTTCCAAATAGACAAAAATTTGATGATTGTACAATCTGTACAGTGCCACGTGGCAGCTCATTGTACAGGTCGTATGACCATACAACTGATGTTGCAGGATTTGTTGGCATGTTGATGTGGACAGGTTGTTGACTGGGCAAGTACAGGTGGATGATTCAGGGAGTGACACATGTCACCACTGCAAGGGTGACACATGGCACATCCGTACGAAACGTGACAAACATGGAAGGTACAGTGGCAGGTGACAAAGAAGACATGTGGCAGATGTGGACGAATAGGCGATTGACATTTGGCATGTGTTTGATGAATAGCATGGTGCCACGTTGCTCAGTCTTGGGTTACCATGTGGCACCCCTTTATTGGTCATTTTCGTTGGAAAATTTTGTTTGGACTCAATGAGATTTGAACCCGCGACCTCCAACAGAGGGGGAGCGTTTTGGTGTAGGCTGGGATACTAGCCCGCCTAACTGGTGGTGCTTACCTCTATATAGTTTCATTTGTATATATGTTGCAATATATGCTAATATTTGCGGAGTAAGGGCTGGGGCCTAGCCCCAGCCTCGATGTATACCATGCGACGATGCTACCATATGACCCCTGGTTCCACATTATCCATAGTATATACTGTTTGGCATGCAGATTGGATAGACCTTAGCCCCGATCATATGGGTATACACCATAGGACACAGTTCTACTATTGGCGCGAAGGTTATGGGGTTTATCCCCAGTCGGTCGGGCTGGCCCGCCGACCAAGGGGCATAATCACAGGCCGAAGATCAGAGGCTATACCCATATGTTTGCATGTGGAGGATAATCCTAAGGCCACGTGAGTTGAGCACATATGACCAGAGCTAGGAGATCAAGGGGGCTAGTGCATAATGGCTAGCGCCTGGCCACATGGAGGTGCCCAAGTGACCAGGAGCCAACGAAAAAGGGGTTGCACCCTTTATTTTTGCAAATGTGGGTTTTTATACTATGTATTAAGATTTTTATGATTTATTCAGCAGTTTTTAGAGATTTTTGGTCAATATTGGGGGATATTGGGCCCTTTTTGAGGCCAAATCTTGGGGGGAAGTTGGGAGATTGTTACCAACTTCAGGCCTATATAAACCAGAAATTCTTCCAGTCATGGAGGAGGTTCAGAATAGGTTTATGCTGAAGGATTGTTGAGCCAAAGCCATTTTTATGAAGGGAAGCCATTGAGGATAGCACCTTTGCGGGCCATTTCTGGGAGCTTCGTTCATCGGATTTCAGTGACATCAGTTTTGTTGGGTTCTAGAGAACTGGTAGAACAAGACCAGACTAGTTTGTAACCTTTTTGGAACTGGTATGCTGTATTTTTAAATATTAGAACATAAATAAGAAAGCCTCACCCATTGAGACAAAGGCTCAGAGGCCATTATCACTTTGGTGTTTTATGGTTTTATGTCTTCATGCTCATGTTCAGATATGTATATTTCTTTTATGGCTATCATGTTTATTTAAATTCTTCATCTTTCACTAATTTCCTAAATGGTAATTTAACACATGTAAGATAACTCAACCATTGTCATTTAAAAGATCTTTTCGGATCAACAGGCCCTGACATATCTTCATCATCATTGTTTCATGCTAGTAATCCATTGCAATTTGAAACCTAACAATGTCCTTCTAGCTGAAGATATGACAACATACTTAATAGACTTTGGCATTGCTACCATATGTTTTGCAAATGATAAGGATTCGACTTTCATTTCCACACATGCACTTAAAGGATCAACAGGGTACAATCCTCCAGATATTATTTAAACTTGATAGCATATTAATCAATGTTATGAGTTTCTTATATTTATTTAACACTATGAAATAAAAACCTTAAGATGAGGATCTATGAATGAAAAATATGGAATGGGTAGACAATTTACAACAAAAGGTGATGTTTATAGCTATGGAATACTACTATTGGATGTGCTCACTAGAAAGAAGCCAACCCACAACATGTTTGTGGAAGGAATGGACTTGTGGAAATGGGTGTGGAGTCATTTTCCAAACTGAGTAAGAGAAGTGGTGGACACGGATCTACTGAGAATGACTGGTACATGTATTGAACAAGATAAGGACCTCAATTTCCTCAATCAACTAATAAATGTGGGTTCTCTTTGCACAAATGAATCCCCTGAAGGATGACCTAATATGATGGATATTTTGAGCACACTACAAAGCATCAAAGACACTTATCTGAACCTCATTCCAAAATTTCAATGAGATATAACACATTTGTTGGGTAGTACAAGAAGTACTCTCAACAATACTAATGAAGGCCAAAGTTCATCAAGTTCATCGACATTATAGTCCATTGTCATTAACTCCATCTAGTTTAAGGTTTATTACCCTTTCCTTCTTTGTATAGAATTCTATGTTTGTGAGGTATGTGTGGCTCATGGTGTTTTGGAAATGTTTTAATTATTATAAAGTTTCCCATCATATCTTATGAAAACTTTATGATCACTATCTTTTCTACATTTATAATTAAATGCATTGAACTTTTCTTTTATCAAATACATCAAGAGTTTTCTATTTGTTTTAAATGATTTGAAAAATAGACATTTATAATCAAATGCATTACACTCTTGCTTTATTAAACACATAATAATTGTGTATTTGTTTTAAATGATTAAAATATTAGAAATAGTTTTTAGTTTCCATAATTATTAAAGAGAATATCTTGAATAATATAATTATTGAAGTGGATATCTTCATGGACATTATGTTGGTTGAATATGTACAATTAAAATGTTATCTATTATATTTCACTTTTGAATATCTGTATATTGCAGATGGGATGGAGTTGATATTAGTGATAAAAGAACAAGGGTTAAAAAAATTGGGATGTTGTTCGATTTAGATAAATTGGGAAACCAGTTACGTTCATCGTTTTTATTAAATAATAATTTTTTAAAACAATATGTATTATTAGCTAGTGATGTGAGATGGTGTTGGTTAAATGTTCTATCTTTTGTGTTTTTTGGTCGGAATTCAATGATGTAAATCTGGACAAAATCACAATTTTATGTTGTTTAAATTGTATTTTTGAACATGTGGGCTTAATGGTTAAGAACATGTGTTTCCTCATAAGAGGTCACAGGTTAAAATCCAAAGGGGGCTAGGGTATGTATACCTCCGTAGACTTTACCAGTCAAAATCGTTGGGCGGAGGGGGTCTCATACACCAATTTGGTGTTTGGCTTGGTGTGACCTTAAAAATACATTATTATTATTATAAATGGATTCAGCATGCTAAAAAACCACCGGGACACTCTGATTATACAAACTTAACCACTTAAATCTGCAGATTCAACCATTCCTCGTCAAATTTCAAACAAAATTAGATGAAAAAAATGCCAAAAAAAAATCAAAAGATAAAACGTTTAGACTATAGTTTTTTTCAGTTTACTACGAAGAAAGTGGAAAATCAAGTTTAATAGTAAATCAAACTTTATAATTATAATGATATGTTTCAACATAAAACATGGAAAACTAATTTTCTACATAATTTTTTATTATAAAATAATAAAACAAAGATATTATTTATTATAAAATAATAAAACAAAGATATTCTTTATGATAAAATAATAAAAATATTTTTTATAAAATAATAATATAAAAATATTTTTTTCTAAAAAATCTAAGACTCATAAGCGATGTGAGATTAATTTCATTCCACCTAGCATATTTTCCATCTGTCTCACCAAAACGTAAATTCTACTTAAGAAAATCATGAATGATGTAGATTATTTTTTTAAATGGCAAATATTAATAATCCTTTCTAAAAGAATAGAACTGTAATTAACCACTAAATATCAAATATATATGTTTTAAAAGGTGATATTCCTAAGAAAAGRGAGTTATAAATGGCTATTGAATATCAAGWTATATGTTTAATGSYTTTTTAACACTAAAACAAATATTTTTRTTATTCATYATGTTKTATTATTCATCATATTGTAAATTAGGAATAGTATCATTTGATAGYTTTAAAAGAAGGAATGAAAGGAATATTCCTARGAATAYTTCTTAAAATAATTAAGAATTATTTTATYAAATGTATATYAACAGAGTTGGCATAAAACCCAGAGCACRGGGGAMTAAACCCAATARRTATTRTWMCACTAACTTARGTTATTTTAGCTTTACTAKTGTAACACTAACTTARGTTCATTTTAGTTGTAGATATATAAACCATTAAGAAAAATAAAATAAAGAAAACYCAAGATGGATCTATGTTTTATATATATTTTYACATTATGTAAATAATTGTCAACWATTTTTTAAATATTATAAACATTTTTAATAATGATTTTGTATATTAAAGTKAGGTTATATTTATACAAATGCCAAYYCCAAYRTTTTCAAATAGATGATAAATGAATTATGTATATAATTTWATGTAAAAAAGAAATTGCATGTTAAGTTGAACATAATCTCTTGTTAMTTTTGCAAGTGTCCTTGCAATGTACTTAATCATTTCACGTTCATAAGTCATGATGTGATTAATTTTTTTTTTGGCAAGTGTTTGTGAAACTCTTGTTATATAGGCTAGTTTTTAGATTATGGTTAAGTCTCTTATTTGAAATACAATACTCTTGTGGCTAATATTTTTCGATTATGTGGAAGATATAAAGTAAGAATTGGATGTTTTACAGGGAATTCATGTGAATTGACAATGGATTTTTTTTTAGGGTGAACAAATGGAAGACCAACCTATGTTGTCCAACTATAGCATATGAAAAGACTCAACCATCACTTTGGTAATGCAGTTACATGAAGGAGAGGAGAGTCCTAGAGTGTCTTTAACTTCAAACCTTGTTTCATTCGAGAGTGTAGTTAGAAACAAATCTTCTAATTTTGTTGCTCTAAACTATCCTCTGTTGAGTTTGTATATTGTGGATAACTTTGAAGCAGTGCCAAAGATGGAGGTCTTTGATCTGGATGCCAAATAGTTAATTTCATTTTACAAATCCTCTTCGTTAACATGCAAATTCAATGGTTTCTGGCCTTCTACTTTAGATTTGTACCAATGGATTTATTCAACCTAGACAAAATATTGTGAGGTTTATCTCTACTCTAAGGGTTTTTTTATTGTTAAGTTTTCAAGTCTTGTTGATTATAAAAAAGTATTAGAAGAGGGCCCTTGGTTTTGTCGTAGAGTGGGCCTTTTTGTTATTCCATTGTTTCCCTTTTTCAATCCTACCACTATGTCTATATCAAAAATACCCATTTAGGTTCAACACCCAAAATTTCCCCTTCATTTTTTCATTTATCGACTTTTAAAGATATTGGCAATACTTTGGGAAATTACATAAACATAGATCTAGAGTGGGTTATGTTGTTCCTAAGATTGATTCTAAGGCTCAAAGAATAATGTCAAGGATCAAAGATTTTAAATGAAATGTTTTTATAAGTGCTTTCTTCTACCTTTAGTTTTTTTAAGAAATAATCTTTAAATGAAATTTATGATAAGATAGTTCAGAGGTCGTATCTCATTATCTAGGTCGTAATTTTAATTTCAAAAGATGTAGAAATGATTAACAAAACTATTAAAACAAAGCTTGGTATCAATTACAGATAAGTCTCACCTTGTTTGGAGTAGAAGAAAAGTAGAAGATGTACCCTTGAAAGGAGATTAAGAATGCAACAATTCACACAGGTCACAGGTCTTGTTTTTAATCACAGTAATAATAGAGGAAACATTGTTACTGAATAAAATTATGATATATTATGATCACTATAGACGTATTACTAAATTGTAATCATTCACTCTTCAAGAACTACATAAACAAATTCATAATATATGGAAACACAGAGGAAGCACGTAACTCAAATGGAACAAAACTTAGAATCTTTGTCTGCACTTGTATTAATATTCAAAAAGGTTTTCTCTTTTACATTAGGCTAGAAGCAGCCATGAATAGATCCAAAATCTATCTACTTATACAAAATTGTCTCAACTAAAAGTAGTTGGACTTTCCACAATATCTTATCTAAAAATAGAATACAATATGAATGGAATAACAGAATGCATATGTTGTTGAGTTTTGACTCGATGTGCTGGTGATTTATATGTTCCTTCATTTTCTCCCAGATGCACTCGCTTTCCTTTGTTCATTGAACTGGGTACACGTGTCCATCAAGGCTACCATGAATCTCGAAGGCTCAATCTTCTCGTTCAATTCAAAGGAAAACATATTTTTTTGTACTTGGGGTAGCTTCTCCTGGATCTTGCTTACTTCCTGGGCTCTGATTTGATACTGTATATTTGGATTAACCAACAATTCATTTATTTTGAGTCAATCAATATGATTCATCTGTTGGATGGCAGATTGAATATTTCCCTCATTCTTTCTAGAGTTTCCGTGATTCATTTCTATTCCAATCTTCCCCAATGCCTCTGAGATATTATTTTCTTCAAATTCAATCAATTTTTTATTTACAGAAGATAATGTCTCCAGACAAGCCTCCTTTGCATCTCTGGCAAGTTTCTTGCTTTCTTCCAGATTTGTTTCCCAAACATTCAAGACCATTTCACCCTTCACTTGTTCATAATGTGAGAAAGGGGCGAGACCAGGGATATTGTGTTATAACCCTAAAATGCACTATACAGGTTTACCTGGCATCAGGCCAACTCATGCCTCTTCCTAGCCAAAGCCATGCTGAGTAATTCCTCAAAAAACCACTTAAAACAAGCAACCCGCGCCCTAACTGCTCATTGGGCGCGGGCAT